>CAVNYN010287600.1:0-55335 GCA_963692815.1 Nyctanthes arbor-tristis | reverse complement strand
AGGTGGAGAAGGTATCTCTCGTGTTTAATAGTTTTTCTTGTTGGAACGAGGCCCCAGAGTTTCTTATGTAGTAATGCTATTGATCTGAACTAGAGACTAGTCTCTAGTCTAGTTGGCAATGCTACATTGGGGATGAGTGGAAGACATTGATTTATTCAACTACCAGTAAGAAAATGACAACTAGACTAGAGACCAGCTTCAAGTCTAAATAAATAACATTATTTTTTCTTATGGCCTCCCTTATGTATGATACGACGTTTGATGATGAATAAATTTCTTCTTTCATAGAGAGAGAGAGAGAGAGAGAGATGCCAAGGATGTTGAAAATATGTGGCGGACATTAAATGACATTTTTTATTTCCATTTTTAATTTTAATAGATTTGATTAATGAAATAATCTAGTATTATAAAAATAAAAAAAGAACATCATCCAACTTGTAGTTCTTGGTCAACACTTCATTAGTCTATTTTCTTAAAATGAGGTGAGATATAGAGTCCTTTTACAGAACCAACGATTGGTTATATTAATATACCGATGCAGTTATAAAATGCAAGAAACCATTGGTGACACTGGGAAACCACTAATGGTTTCTTATCTGCATAACTCTTTTGTCGGTCTTGAGCTGCTTTGATCCTCGTTCTGATTTTGTCAACGTTCTTAACTGTTTTCTGAACTAACTCTGGTCCTAACAACTTTCTCTCACCAACCTCATCCCAGTAAAGTGGAGAACAACAACGTCGACCATACAAAGCTTCATACGGAGCCATGCCGATAGTTGCCTGATAACTATTGTTATAGGCGAATTCTACCAATGGTAGATGTCTTTACCATTTACCTCCCATATCCAAGGTAGAAGCCCTCAACATGTCTTCTAACACTTGGATAGTCCGTTCAGACTGCCCGTCTATCTGTGGGTGATAAACTGTACTGAAGTTTAACTTGGTCCCCATAGCTGTCTGAAGACTTTTCCAAAATCTCGAAGTGAACCTGGAATCTCTGTCTGATACAATGGATGTTGGCACCCCATGGAGTCGGTCAACCTCCTTAACATAAATCTGAGCAAGTTGATCTAAACTGAAAGTCATCCGAACTGGTAGGAAATGGGCCGATTTGGTGAGTCGATCGACTATAACCCAAATGGCGTCATGACCTCTGGGTGATTTCGGAAGGCTAACCACAAAATCCATGGAAATTTTCTCCCATTTCCATTCAGGGATTTCCAAAGGATTCAATAGTCCCGAAGGCCTCTGATGTTCTGCTTTAACCTGCTGACATACTAGGCATTTTGACACAAACTCTGCGATGCTCCCATTCATGTTTCTCCACCAAAACGTTTCACGCAGATCTCTATACATCTTTGTCCCACCAGGATGCGCCGCATAAGGGGTAGAATGAGCTTCACTTAAGATCTCATTCTTAATGGGCTCGTCATTTGGAACGCAAAGTCTTGCTCTAAACATCAAAGCATCATCTGTTGACACTTCAAATCCAATTCTTTTATTAGTTCCGTTATCAGCTCGCATTTTCTCTAGAAATTTGTCACCTTTCTGTGTGAGTATAATACGATTTCTCAGGTCAGGCTTGATTGTTAAGCCTGCTAGCCTACCAGACCCTCGAGTATCTGAGGTCATCACTTCAATCCGCAAATTCTGAAAATCACGAATCAATTTTTCCTGTACTGTACCCAAGGCTGACAGTTGACCTATGCCTTTTCTGCTTAAGGCATCAGCCACTACATTAGCTTTACCCGGGTGATAATGTATGGTGCAATCATAATCTTTCACCAACTCTAACCACCGTCATTGCCTCATGTTTAACTCCTTTTGAGTGAAGAGGTATTTCAGGCTCTTGTGGTCGGTGTAAATTTCGCACTTGCTCCCATATAAGTAGTGACGCCAAATCTTCAAAGCGTGCACCATTGCCGCGAGTTCCAAATCATGCGTTGGATAATTCTACTCATATTGCTTTAATTGCCTTGACACATAAGCTATCACCTTACCCTTCTACATTAGCACACAACCCAACCCGAGTTTGGATGCATCACTGTAGACGACAAAGCCATCCGAACCATCAGGTATAGTTAGAACTGGCGCCGTTATCAATCGGTCCTTCAATACTTTAAAGCTATGTTCGAACTTATCAGTCCATTGAAATTTAACTGCTTTTCGAGTCAATTGGGGTCAAAGGGCCTGCTATCTTAGAGAAGCCTTCTATAAATCTCCGGTAATAACTGGCTAATCCAAGAAAACTCCGGACTTCTCCGACGTTAGCAGGTTTTGGCCAATTCATTACTGCCTCTACCTTAGAAGGATCCACCTCGATTCCTCTAGCTGTCACAATGTGTCCCAAAAAACCAACTTGTTCCAACCAAAACTCACATTTCTTGAATTTAGCATAGAGCCTCTCCTCTCGCAAAGTTTCCAATACAGCCCTCAAGTGGCCTCTTGTTGCTTTACATCCCTAGAATATATCAGTATGTCATCAATAAAAACGATGACAAATTTAACCAAGTATTGATGGAAGACCCTATTCATTAAGTCCATGAACGCTGCAGGGGCATTAGTTAGACCAAATGGCATTACTGTAAACTCATAATGCCCATGCGGGTCCTAAATGCCGTCTTGGGTATATCCTCCATCTTAATTTTCAGTTGATGATATCCTGACCTCAAATCGATCTTTGAAAATATACCGGCACCCTTCAATTGATCAAATAGATCCTCGATCCGCGGGAGTGGGTATTTATTCTTTATCGTCAGCTTATTCAACTCCTTATAATCAATGCACATCCTCATGCTCCCGTCTTTCTTCTTTACAAACAAGACTGGAGCTCCCCATGGTGATACACTAGGCCTTATAAACCCTTTTTCTAATAATTCCTCCAGCTGTATCTTCAATTCTTGCAACTCCTTGGTGCCATTCTGTACGGAGCTTTAGAGACCGGTGCATCTCCTGGTACCAGATCAATTGTAAATTCTAATTGCCGTTCAGGCGGAATACCTGGAAGGTCATCTGGAAATACATCAGGGTACTCTCGTACCACTGGTACCCGACTTAGAATTACCTCCTCAGAGGTCGCACTTTGCAGACTTACCAAATACCCCCGATAGTCATTCTTTGACATCAGCTTCTCTGCTTTTATAGCCGAGATAAGGCGGGGTAGTGCCTTAATCTTGGACCCATAAAATCGGAACTCCTCTCCTCCAGGTTTACGAAAAGTCACTTCTTTTTCATGACACATAATCGTTGCGTGGTTCTTACTTAGCCAGTCCATACCAATTATGATATCAAAGTCTTTCATATCAATAACATATAGATCCGCCCCTATAACCATTCCATCAAAATCTATACATACCGCCCTAACTATTTTGTTAGTGTCTATAGTCCCTCCAGATGGTAGGCTAACCTCCAGTATGTTATCAGTCTTTTCTCCTACCATGTTTAGTCTAGCTAGGCATATAGTGGATATGAAAGAGTGGGTGGCACCAGAATTAATCAAAGTATAAACAGGAATACTAGAGATAGTTAGTATACTTGCGACAATATTCGGGTCCTCAGTAGCTTCCTCATGGGTCATAGCAAATACCCTAGCCTGGCCCTTCTTAGCCTGTTCTGCATTCCAATTCTGCACTGGATTTCTGGCTGGCGGATTGCGACATTCGTTCACAAAATGGCCAGGTTGCCCACACCTATAGCATACCCTCTTTCCCCACAAGCACTCTCCTCGATGAAACTTCTTACACTTGGGGCATTGAGGAATTGTGCCACCAGTCTGACCTCCATTTGGTCCGGTGTTGGGCTTTTTATGCTGAGGCTGGCCCTTGTTCTGATTTTGTTCAGGCCACTTCCTCTTCATCAGGTTATTATGAGGTTGCTGCCCTCCAAAACTAACTCCGGAAAAGGCAACCGCTTGAGCTTTCTTCACTACCTCCCGATAGGTAGGTAATTCAAGGACACTCGTGATCTGCCTAATCTCTGGGCGCAGACCCCTTTCAAAGCGCCTTGCCTTCTTCTGATCTGTCTCCACCAAATGCGGAGCGTAGCGCGAAAGTTCCTCAAACCTTCTCTCATAATCAGTTAAGTCCATATTCCCCTGGACCAAGTTAAGAAATTCCGTCTCCTTAAGGTCCCTGAGAGCCTGGGGAAAGAACTTCTCAGTAAGCTCAGTCTTGAACTAACTCCAATTTAAATTTCGCTGTTCTTCTTCCGTCCTAGTGCGTGACACCGAGTCCCACCAATGGCTAGCCCTTCCAACCAGCATGAACTCCGCGCACAGCACTTTTTGGTCTTCAGGACAAGAAATGTGCCTAAAGATTTTCTCCAGTGTCCGCAACCATTCCTCTGCAGCCAAATGGTTATTACCGCCATCGAAAGTGGGTGGGCGGTACCTCCAAAACTGCTCTATTACCGGCACTGTCGGAGCAACTTGAGGAGCTACGGGTGCCGGAGCCTGTGCCTGAGCCTGAGCCTGTCCTAGTTCTCGGACGACTTGCAGTAGGTCTCTGATGATGTTAGCTTGGTTGTTGCGTGCCATTTCCTTTACAAAATAAATATTAATAAAATTGTGATGTCTTGAAATTATTATTATTATTTTTTTTTTGAAAACACGCACAACTAATGATAGTAGTACTAAATGATAAACTCAATGTAGAAAATAAAAAGGACTTTTATTAATAATTTTAAGAATCCTTCAATGAGGAAATAACAATAATGAAATGAAATATATCTAGGCAACTGAAAAGAAACCACTACTATATCTAAGCATCACCATCACTATCAGTAATACAAGACTCTGGCTCAGACACTATCTCTGGTTCATGTATTTCCTCCTCTTCCTGCTCAGGCATCTCCTCATCATGCAACTCAACAGGTTCTGGTATCTCTTCTTCTTCTGGGTCCTCTTCCGGATCCTCTTCCAGATCCTCTTCTTCTTTTGGATCCTGTTCCGGATCCTCTTCTTCTCCGGCGTGGATGTGCTTTTGATTTCTGAGATTGAGTGTAGTGTATGCTGGAAATATATGTATTTCTGTGTATGTGCTTCTGGTGGTGTGTATATGAGTTGCTGTAGGATTGTAAGTTTCTGGGCGGGTGTGCAAGGGTGAGTATATTGCAGAGGGGATGGATGTATTTCTATGTAAGTAGGAGTGTAATTGCAGAAGGATTTGTGTTTTTGAGTTGTTTGTATTGTTTATGTATAATAAATAAGCAGGAAGGTGAGAGATGAGGGAAATCAAATAAGATTTCTCGTTATCAAAACACAGAGGAGGGGAGAGTTTTCAATTGCCAACACTAGTTAGGGAATTGATGAGTTTCAAACGTGCGTCAAAAGGTAATTGAAATTGTGCTGAAGTAATCTGCTTATCTCTATCCAATTGGGCTTAAGATGGTTTAAAGGCTTAGATGAATTCTTTTGGGCTTTGAATTCGGCCTGAAAATTGGGCTTGAGAGTTAAATTATAATCAGGACTTAAAATGAGTTCAAAATAAGATAGACTTAGCATGTTGGGCTTAACATAAATGGGCCAAGAATTAAAATAAGGAGACTTTAGGTAAAAGGGTCAAATTTTGACTACACACTCAGCAATACACCATAAAATGAAAAAATAGCACAAATACACCTTTCATTCACATAAATAGGCATCGTATTTATGGAATAAAATTAGACATCTAAAATTAAAAAAAATACAATTAGAATTATTAATTAAGCCATCAATAATTTGGATAATACAGATATACAGAATCAAGTTGGTTGGGATCACAAAATATCATCCAAAAAATAGAATTTGAATCACGTTGGTTAGGATCACAAAACATCATCTAAGAGATTTTGAGTATCATCTCGACAATTCAAGTATATATACGGCATTAGCTACATCAGAATTGATAAACAAGGATCGTGGAGTTTTCCCCTGCAAAACTACCTTGTACTCCTTCAACGTCTCAGGTATGTCAGTATCAATTAGATTCCATTTTTATTAGAGAACTCCATGTTTCATGTCTCATTAGATTATTTCATGTTCCATTTTCAATTCCAATAAATATAAAACGTGAAGACCCACTCTGCAACACTGACTACTGATTCTTTAACCTCCCAGAATGTATGGAAAAAACCAGCTGCTGGGTATCTCCAATGTAACATAGTTGCAGCAATAGGAGGGGAAAGAGTTGGAATTGGCATGGTTGTACGGAATGAGACTGGAGAATTTGCGAGACTCCAAATGATTCCTATAGCAGCTGCATTCCAAGTGAAGGAGACTGAAGTAATTGGATTAAGAGAAGCTCTAAAATGGATGCTCTATTTTGGTGTCCAAAAAGTGGTTTTTAAGTTAGAATAAACTACCTAAAGTCTAAACAGTCTCCCTACAACCGATGTAAATAAAATAAAATAAAGAATAATCCCTTCAACCATTCTACAAGTTTCAAGCATGCATTGGCCTTTAAAACTTTATCATGGCAGTTAGACCTTTTGACTGAGCAATTAACCATAAAAGGATACACAAATGACCAAATTAACATATTTGTAGAATATATCAATTAGCCCCCTCAAGTAAACGTATCATTTTCATATCGTATCACACCGACAAAAAGTACTCATCAACCTAATAAAACATATGTAAAATAAAAGAAGTTACAGTACAAATAGCATATGTAAAACATGAAGGTGAAGGGAGGCCCATTGTAACATGGGATATGCTGTTTAGTGGTAGAAATCATGAACTTAACATGTTTGTAGAACGTATCAACTACCCCCTTCAAGTAAATATATCATCTTCATATCGTATCGCTCCAGATCACTCATAACACCCAGACACATGAAAAGAAGTCCTCCAAATTGTTTATTTGTTCAATTACCTAAAATCTCCCTAAACTATTTTTTAATCTATTATTTAATTAGTAATTAATTATCAATTAAGTGAATAAAATATGTACCTTAAGAAAAGAAAAAAGATATTAAGTTAGGATAAATCACATGTTTAAATTTTAAATTCAAAAATATACCAACAGATATCAACTACGTGATCTTTGAAATATTACGTGATAATTTAAAAACGAACCTTAAGATCATGTTTAGATAATATTCTTTTTATGAAGTACGTTTAGAAAATGATTTTAATATATTAAATAATTCGAAACCCCCAGTTATAAATAAAAATAGTAAAAAATTCCCTTTGAAAAATGCATGCAACCATGCATATGTTATGTGTAAATCTGCAAACCATTAGATGTAAATCTGTAAATCAACAAAACAAATGTAGATTTGAAATTTATTGGAAAAAAAGGGTGCCAGATCTAAATTTCACTTAAAATAATTAAGAATTGGGCTTAGATATGAGAGTACAATTTGGGCTGAATTTTCTTGGATAATGGACTTAATTTATTAATCTGGACCCGAATTTAAAATTTAGAAAAACAAGATCCAATTAATCACAAATTTATGTTTTTCTTTAAAACAAACAGACGAGAGACACGAATCCTTTAAAACCTTTATCGTGACCAATTATTAAATAATAGATTAGGGCGGTAGTGACACGAATTTCTTTAAAATCTTTAAATAGCAAATTTTTATTTATGAAAGTCCGGTCGCTACAGTGTTACTTTGGGAACAACAACTTATTTAATTTAACTAAAGTAATTAACTAAAAGTAAATAATATAATAACAAATAAATAACGCATATAACTAAAAATAAAAAGAAATAATTGCTTCATAATGAACAATATGAAATATTCTTCAACAATATTTGTTTACTGTGTTTTTCTTCAAGAAAGCACATATCTAAGTTTTATATATCATTCTCTTCAGAAGCATACCATATTCAATTAGAATATGATGAAATCTTGTTGTAATTTTTAGGAATCACAATGTATTAATTTTAATAATCTTCAGGATTATTAAGAATTGCATAATCGTATTTCTTCAAGAATTACGACAAATCTTATATGGTTTTTCTAAATCCAATCATATTCTTATAGAATATGAGATGTAATTGATGATTCTTTAAGAACCACAAGAATAATATATGCCAAGACTCTTCAGGAGCCAATCATATTCTTCTGGAATATGGAGCATAAATTGTGATTCCTCATCTACAAAAGATAGTATTTAAATCACAATAATCTTTATGATTATTTGTAAAATTTTAAAGATCATGTTTCTTCTGGAAACAACAATAAATATAAATCGATTAAACAATTTCTAAACATTCAAATAATACAATAATATATACATAATTCATGCATGGATGGAAATTACTAAACAATAATAAGTTAAAAGCATTTTGAATCAAAAATCCAATTAAATTGGATTATGTTTTCTAACAATCTACAAATGGCCCTGGATTTTTTTTTTTTTAAATCATTACTGCTATGGAATTAAGAAATTAAGACCACGCAGGATATAAATAGAAACCAGTTTTGAGAAAGAGAATCATTCTGATAACGTGCTATAAATTAGAAGAAAAGAATAGAAAAATAGAGAAAAAAGTTAGAGAGAAAACTCATGAATTGTATATATCGTTCACAACACATGATGTCTACTTATACACGTACAAGTGTGTTGTCCAAGAAAAACTTAGAGTACAAGTTAAGTAACTTGGAGTGGTGGCTAAGAAAACTAATGGCGGCTAAGGTTTAAGGGGTAGAATAGTCATTCACTAAATACAATAATTATTTATAACACAATTAACTTAAAGTTTAACAATATATATATATATATATATCTTTAATTATATTAAGGGTTAATTTCACAAATCGTCCCCAACTTTTAGGTAAAGCGCCGGTTTCGTCCCTAACCTTTTTTAAGACACTCTACAGCCCCTAACCTTTGATAAATACATAGAAATCGTCCTTTTTCCCACTATTCTATTAAAATTTTAACAAAATGATGATTATACCCTTTAAACATTAATAAAAAAGGTTTAAAAATAATAATTAAAAAAAAAAAGAAAACACCCACCCCACCCTCCTCCCCTCCCCTCCCCTCCCCTCCCCATCCCCAAGATTGGCTGCCGAAAATGCTGCCATTCCCGCGGCTGGCCATTCCGCCGCTGGAATGGCAGCATTCTGCAGCCAAAAGGGGGGAGAATAGCAAATAAGAGGTTCTTTCCTCGTTTCCGGCGACCAAAGTGCTGCCAAAAAAGGCAGCAGTGTTGCCATTTCTGCAGCACAAATGGGGGGGGGGAGTCTCCCCCCTCATTTTGAGTGCAAAATGGGGAGAAGACTCTCCCCCTTTCCCGCGGCCAATGCTGCTGTTTTAAGTAGCCAACTGGCAGCACTGCTGCCATTCTTGTAGCGCTTTGGCTGTCGAAAAGAGCAGCATTGGCCGCTGTTTCCAGTAGCCAAAAGGGGGGAGAATCCCCCCTCCCCCCATTTGCTGCCGGAAATGGCAATATTTTTGCTGCCATTTCTGACAGCAAATGGAGGAGATTTCCCCATCTCTTTTGGCCGCCGGAAATGCTGCCATTCCGGCGGCGGAATGGCCGGCTTGCCGGCTGCTGGAATGGCAGCATTTCCAGCGGCCAATCTTGGGAATGGGGATGGGGATGGGGATGCGTAGGGAGGGTTGGGGAGGGTGTTTTCTTTTTTTTTTAAAATTATTTTTAAGCCTTTTTTTTAAAAAGTTTAAGGGGTATAATCATCATTTTGTTAAAAATTTTATGGAATAGTGGAAAAAATGACGATTTATGTGTATTTATCAAATATTGAGGGCTATGGGGTGTCTTAAAAAAGGTTGGGGATGAAACCGGTTCCTAACCCAAAGGTTGGGGTCGATTTGTGAAATTAACCTTTATATTAATTGTAAACAATAAATTTCAATACATGGAGACTTATCCATCAGTTAAATAATTGGATAATCAAATTTATCTATAAGTTAACCAATTAAATGATAATAATTATCTATTAGTCATTGAATTGATAAGCTTAGACAAAAGGATAAAGCATAAGCGAATAAAAAATTAAAAAATTTTGAAAAATCCAAAATATCACACAAGTTACCATAGTAGAAAACAAAAATTCAAATAAAACCCTAATAACAAATTTTTTGGCTGAAAAACTACGGTACAAAAGTACCGCATATATATAGAGAGAGATTCTCAATAATATTATTATCTATCATATAATAGTGTTATTTTTTATATTGCTATCAATGATTAATTTTAATGAAAATTAGTATTGCCATGGGCTATTAGATATGTTTTTTCTTGTTTTTTGAAAGTGACATGGGTTATTAGATATATTATGTTTAATCAATAATAATATATTATCTATCATATAATGAAAATTTTGTTTTCAGCATTTTCTTGATGGATTCTAGAAAAGTTTGAGATGGCTATTTTATCTTAGAGGTATAGAACTTTTTGTAATCGCTTGGTATTTTATTTTTGGTGGTTAAGTTATGTTGGTTGATAAATCTAAGCGGGAGTTTGTTTTATGGGGATTCAGGTTTTTTCTTGCCGCTAGAGAGCTGAATAAATATTATTCCTTGAGAGAAATTTATAATTATTGGACAATAATACAAGGTCCTTTAACATAAAGCAAGATGAAAATCTCTCCTAATTGAAGACATACAATGGTCAAAAGATGAAAATCTCTCCTAATTGAAGACATACAATGGTCAACATTTCCTATAGTTTATGTTGGGGGTTAATTTCACATATCATCCCCACCTTTCGGATTAGTATCAGCTGAGTCCCTAATATTTTTCTTTCAACTCGCTGAGTCCTCAACGTTTTCATTAAGTCATACAAATAGTCTTTTTTATTGAAAACCGTCAACTTTTCCGTTAACTTATCGACCGAATTACAATTATGCCTTGTCTTTTTTAAATTAAAATAAAAGGTTTTAAAATTTAAAAAATATATATAAATAAAAAAAAGAAAAGAAAAATGGAGGGGTTGACTTCCGGCAGCAAAATATGGGGATTCACCCGCTTTTCTGGTTACCGAAAATTGTAGCAAATGGCTGCCGAAAACAGCAGTCAGGGGGGGGCAACTCCCCCCGTGAGCTACCATTCATGACAGTGGGAAGACCTCCCATGTGAGCTGCCGGAAAATGGCAGCAAAAGGGTAAGGGATTCCCACTTCTTCTACCAACAGCTCACAGGAAGAGGTTTTCCCTCATTTGGCTACAGTTTCTAGCAGCCATTTCGAGTACCCATAAAAGGGTGGGGGTCACACCCGCAAATTTTTTTTTAATTTTTATATTTTAAAACATTTTGTTTTTAATTTAAAATAGATTAGGGTAAAATAGTAATTCGGTTGAGGAGTTACGGAAAAGTTGACGGTTTCCGTTAAAAAGAACTATTTGTGCGAATGAATAAAAGGTTGAGGACTCAGCGGGTTGAAAAAAAAGTTAGGAACTCAGTTGATACTAATCTCAAAGGTTGGGGGACAATATGTGAAATTAACCCTTTATTTTAATTATATATGCTTCTTCTACCTTTGATTTTTCGTTTGTAACTATTAATCGATATTGTAAGTTTTGATTAGTTACTAGACATAGCATAATACATCTTACTTAGTAATTTTGGATTTATAACTCTTGAATTATAAATATGGATTCCATGTATGCAAGAAATGTTATGTTTAAATACTCCTGATAATTTTTTTTTTCTTTTTTCTTTTTTTTTTTTTTTTTGAATTTGAAAACAAATAATTGATCATTTTAGATAAGAACGAAATGTTGTAAGTTAATCTAAAATAGTAAGTATAATAATGCAATCAAGAAAGGTGAGAATGGCTCTTTGCGGACGTTTTTTGGTTTATTACTATTCAAGTTCTTATAAATTATTACTATTTATTGGGAATTATTTTTCCCATGCTTGAAATACTAGTTTAGGAGTATTTCTATTTACCGGACCTGTTTGTTGTTTTGAAATGTAGTCATGTATCGAAGTGGGCACCCTCTCACAATGAGGTGGACCCCACTACAGGTAGGGCCACCGGCCATATGAAGGACCAAGAGGCTGGTGATTGAAGGCAGATATTGATGTGGTAGACTTCATGGTGAAAACTCGTAACATTCAAAACGACCATTTAAATTTCTTTTTTATAGCATTAGAAAAATCTCATTCTTTAAACTAATATTCCTGTATAAATTTCATGTTCTTGTTTTTCAATGTACGAGTAATAAGTACGTGCGTTGCACGTTTTATATAAGAGGCATATTATATGTACATGTAATCTTATTTCAAATTTTATTGGGGTAAATAATAAAAATATAAAGAAAAATATGATATCGAGTAAATGACAAACGGCTACTACAGTAGGAGTAAGATGATAAATCTAATATTAAAGAAATCAAAATAATAATAATAATCAATAAAAAGAAAGCTTATTTGATGTCACATCTCATTGTTTCTTCTTTTTAGATTTTACCATTTTTAAAGTGATTAAACATACAAAATGAATTTGAAAATTTATATAACTTATAAACTTATGATTATGATAGATGATTTATTGGTTCATTAAATTACCTTTTTCCCCTCATCTAACATTAGAATAGTTTTTTGCACGGAACATTTACTTCATAAATATGAAGTATTAAAAAAAATCAAAATATATATATATATATAGAAAAACACTTGTGTGGAAGATGAAAAGGTTAAAGTCATTCATGAATATATATTCATTGAAAATATTAATAAAATAAAATGAGTTATCATCTAATCCGAACTCAAGATGGAACAGATTTTTGAGAGAATGAATTGAGTAATCAAACAATGTTGATTATTAGAGAAAATGTTAGTGCCTTCTTAGTTACAAGCTTCTCCTATTTATATAGAGGAAAAAGGGAGGGAAAAATGTTACGTAAGGGGAGAAATTCTAAAGAGAGGAGGCCTCTCAATTACGGAGAGCCCTGATCCCCCACTAACAGAGGGCCATGTGTGCATGAGGCCTCTCCGTATAAGAGAGGCCTCCTCTTCTTAGCCGGACCGTGTGGTATATATGTTAGCTATAGAAGCCAACCCCCTTATTCTTGTGAGCGAAGTGACCCTTTATCCCTGTGAGCGAAGCGACCCTCTTTGCTTAAGTGAAGCGATTCCTTCCTTGCTCAGGTGAAGGGACTTCCTCTTCAAATATTCCTTCTGCAGTCACTCTTCTTAGACCAATCAACTTATAATTCCCCTCAAATCGCCACACCCAGGTACACGAATATCATCACGCTTATTTTTGCTTAATAAATTATTTTAGAGCTTGCCAAACTTCTATTTTCCAGGGCCTTTTCCATTTTTCTCCTTTTTATTAGCAATTAGAAAATTTATAATAAAGTATGTCATGTAGCTTGAGGATTCTTTTGGTCATACGATATTTAAAAAATTGCACAAAAGTCAAATTTCATGTAGCAAAAGTAAAAAATGTCATTTTTTTCACAAAGTCCACTGTAGCAAGAATTTACTCGTGAACGGACGAAAATACCTCTGGTTTTAGACATTGATGCCCGAAATTAAACTGTCCACGTTCTCCGTACGCTATCGTCTAAAGTCTATATACATTCATTATTACTGCAAAGTATAATCTGAGATTAGAATTTTAGAATTGGGGCAGCATCAAACCATCTATTCCAAACTCTACGTTAAAGGGTTTATATAAGCCGAAACTGATTATATTTAACAAAAATCAGAGTTGTACACACTTTAACTAGTCGGTTCAATGTGAAATGGCTTAACATTGTCTAACCAGCTACTTTAGTTCGCATATACCCTAGTTTAACATAATGTCAAACTAATGATCCACAACACACACGGTGGGAAAAAGAATGTCGGTTAACTGTGAGGTCGAATGAGAAAAATGCGGTTTTGGGAGATGTCACCTGAGCAATCGTGGAGCAGACTCTGGCGCGGGGAGTGGACTCGGCTGACTTACGATCAGGCTGCAATGGTGCTAAAATTTGGAGCAGATCAGACGACGTTCTTGGTCTCAGAAGCTCAAGTTGGGGATCACCCAAACCACACCCCATATGCTTGCTTTCATCCTCAAGTCCGTGGGTTTGCTTTGCACATTGATTCGGTTTAAGCTTATATATGTTGGAAGTTTCACGTTTTTCAAAGTGTTTATGACAAATTTAATCGCCTTGATGTGAGTCAAGCCGCTTACCTTAAAACAAGGGAAATCGGGGGTATATGCGTCATTATAATAATTGAATATTGCTATATCTGGACTTATAAATTTTTTCGCCGTTTTAGACAATACAAAGTTACTTTTCACACTTTTTGGAAATCTCCCTATGATATTTTGCCTTTGTGTTTGTTAATTGGGATTGATCAATGTTGGATCACAAGTTTTAGTTTTCATAGTGTCTCTATCTTGCTTTTGAGTCAACCGGTAAACTAACAGGAAAGTGTATCATTACTCCACCAAAAAAAAAAAAAAAAGTGGAAAGAAAGCGTTTATTCAATTTGAAGCATAAGCTAGTAATACATCATAAATGAAACTTGGAGGATATGTATTCCATTCTACGGGTCCTTACACACAACCAACCACCCTTGCTAAGTAATGAGCAAATTGTTTTGCAGATCTCCTAACAATAGCAAAATTAAGACCACAAATATCTAAAGCAGTGGTTCGGCAATCTTCAATTAGCATTCCAAAAGGAGAGTTGTCTTCAACCACGCGATTTAGAGCTTGAAAAATAGTGAACGCGTCCATTTCGATAGTGATATGGGTGATAGATTTTTCTTTGATCCAACTGAGTGCCTCCCTTATGTGAGTTAGAGCTTGAGAATCCACATTTGCTTATGGTTAAATGTAGAACTATATATTTTTGTACACTTTTTTATCCAAATAGAATTATTCATATTAAATAGCACGAAAGACTACTCACAATCTCTTGCCATATTTTTGATAAGATAATCTCGTCAAAAGCACATGCGATTAGAGATTATTCCGGAGAACTTTTTTAATGGAAGACAGAGAAATTGTTGATTGATACTGGAAAAAGTTGGAACTTGCCCATGAAACGAGGTGACCCAGTCAAGGCACAATTTAATATTTGTTACCACCAAATTTACGCAACATTTTGGCCTCAATTGAAACTAACTACACCAAATCTGACCAACTCCATAATTGCAAGCCACATTAACAAGGCCATCCACCTTTGGCTCATTATGCATGTTAGACGTATACGTGTTTGGTAGATATAGTACCCGTGTTAGAAAATAAAGACGGATTTTAACTTATTCGTTAGTCGTTACATATGTGTAATGCTATGAGTTAATTGTCGAAAATGGAAAAAGACATCAAATGTTAAGACTATTAATTATACAACCCGACAGACAAATTCGTTATGTTATATGCACGCATAGTGGAAGAGCAACAACTTTTTGGCAAGGAGCGATCACCTCTTCAGGCATATTTTTTCTTTTTTCCCCTTAAATTTTCAGAAGAATTTTTTTTTTTTCAGTACATGCAAAAATTTTTCCCTCTAACTTTAGAATGCTCCCCCAAGAAAATGAATAGGGACCAAAATACTGTATTTCCCAAAGTATGAGACGTTAAGTTACATATTTCCCTTCAATTTAAATTCTCAAGCCACCCAAGTCTACAATTCCCTTTCCCAACACAGACATCTCCGCCCCTCCACGGTACACGCGCCTCCGCCCTCCAGCCGGCAATGGCTTCCTTCCCACCACCACTATCAGAACAGCAAACCAAACGGTTCAGGTAATCTTAATAGAAAGAACAAACCAAAAAAGCAGTCTTTTACAAATTCTGTCTCTTTTTTTCAATTTCAAGATTCCATCGTTTACTTCATTATAGAGATTTATACAGCAGCATGGACAATAAGATTTCACCAGCGATCAACGCCCTAAATCACCGTGATCATCACACTCCCGTTTTATGTTCTGGTATTTCCTCTGATCCTCCAGTAATTCAATTACATTTTCTAAGAACCCATTAAACTTTAATCCCTTCTTTTTGGGTTTCAGTGCAAGTGGATGGATTGCCACCGGCTCCTGTTCAAGAAAGAAACGGAATGGATTTGCTATGGAACACCGGAGTAGAGCCCAAGAACAAACGTCCGAAAGTGCAAGATTTTCTTGAGAACTCAAATAGTAAGTCCCAGATATCTTCTCTAGAATTCTTGCAAGCCCTACCGGTATCAACTGGGCTCGGGTTGTCGTTGGAGCCAACATCGGCTCTTCTTGGGCTCGTGGCCGATGATCTTGACTATGAGTTAAAACGGCAGGATGCTGAGACTGATAGATACATCAAATTTCAGGTAGAAAATTTCTGCTCAACGATTTTCTTTAGTTTTTTCATTTTCATTGGAATGTAGAAATTGTGTGCTTTGTTCAGCAATACAATAGATTTTGTGCATATGTTAAGTATTTATGAGTATCTTAATACAAACTTGAGATTGGGGACCGAAGTTTTATGGGGAATTCTTTCTCTGATAACTTCTGGTGGTGGTTTAATTATTTTATTTGGTAGCTCATGTGACTATAATTTGGAAATTCTTTCTTGCATAGTTGTATTATATGAAGCTCAGAACGTTTAGTCTCGGATTCTGTGTCCGCACATATAAACTAGGCATTGCTTATGGACTATTTGAGATATTTTTTTTCTGACTTAAGCATACTGTTGCTATATCAAGATGCTTTTTGATATCCATTCGAGTTTAGGGAAACATTAATTCAGAAAACAATTTTTTCTTTCTAGTGAAGGGATGTTGTAATCAGTCATAGGAAATGAACATTTGATCTTAATCACTTCTTTGACTGAAAAATTGTAAAATGTGCTGGAGTATCACCTTTATATTTTGCTGCTGTTGATTGACTGAAAGTTAATATAACATCTGGTCATACCTTTTTGCCCTGCCCATGCAACCTGTGTATTTGTTCGTTCAAGCTTCGCCCTCATTTTATGTTTAGATCTGTATTTCCTTTGATGGATTTGCCATTTAGATGTGAGAATTTCTGTGTTCGAGATCGGAAGAGCGTCGTGTAGTGGCATCGGGCCTGTGGTTAGCGGAATAACATTGTGGCAGCTAATATTTTACCTTTCTTTTTCAGCTATTTAAGGGTGCAGTCCTTTTCTATTTTGTAATTTTCATGCGATAAGTTCTGTGTAATTGAATAGCTTTTACCTTCTTGTGCTTTGAAGGGCGAGCAATTGAGGCCAGACGTGTGCTCTTCCGATCTCGAGCAACTCAGCTACAAATAATCTCATATCTTGAAGGTAAAGTGCTGCGGAAACTTCGGGAGAAAGAAGTGGAGGCAGAAGTTGTCAACAAGAAGAATATGGAGCTTGAGATGCAAATAGAACGACTTTCTGCAGAGGCGAATGCTTGGCAGCAACAGGCAAATCACAGTGAAAACGTGATTAACACTCTGAAAATTAATCTGCAGCAGATGTATGCACAAACTAAGGATATTAAAGAAGGGTTTGGGGATAGTGAGGTCAATGATCCCACCTTGTGCTTTGACAATCTGCAGCAACAGGCAAATCATGTGCTTTGCAAGGATAGCAGTGAAATGAAGAAGTTGATAAAATGTAAGTTTTGTAGGGTTAATGAAGTATGCATGCTTTTGTTACCTTGCAAGCATCTCTGCCTGTGTAAAGAGTGCGAAGGTAAACTTAGTATTTGTCCCTTGTGTCAGTCCTCGAAGCACATGGCCATGGAGGTTCGTATATGGTATATAGTGTGAATATAATACAGTTTGAGAGTTACATGCAGTAATTGACTGTTTTGTTATATAGAGCTTTTTCTTATCTTCTTAGATCAGACTTAAAAAAGGGTAAATTATTAGGTTTGTCTTTTTGTTTTAAAATTTCAAAGGAAAAAAGAGAGGTGGAAATGAGTAATGGAAAGTAGATAGTATTAGTGGGTCATTAAAGAATACGTGGACAGGAAAATGATTTGACATTTTTACATATTGGAATAAAAAATAGAATCTAGCGTGCACTGAGAAGGTTATTTATTGATAAATATCTATTAAAAGCAAATGTAGGATATTAATTGTGACAGTATAGTAGGAGTTATTTTCAAAATAAATAACTCATCTAGATAGGAGAAAATTAACTCATGCAAACATACTTGGAAACAAAAGATTACTTACAAGTTAATTTTTACTTAATTCTAAGCTTAGCCGTATGTGCTCTAATTTATTCAGTTTTATGAATTATGACTACCTTTCTGGCCTTTTTGCTTTACAATTCACTTCTTTCTACTGTTTGGTGGTTCAAGGTGCGTATAAGTTTTGTGGAATTATACTTTTCTTTGTAACTTCTTCGTATAGTTAACTTCCTTTTCTGGATTTTGCTCATAGCTCATTTTATATGTCATTCTGAATAATGGATTGTAAACAGAACTGTTTGTAATAACAAGGGAGAGCAAATATTTCAGCATCTTTTTCACCATGGTAAACAAGTTTATCTTTTGTTTTTGCTGCCTTCTCCTTTTTCGGGGATGATTTATCACAGTATAGAACGTGTTTAGTTGTCTGCTACTGTTGCAGAGTAATTAATAACACATATTGCACTTAAAACAGAAAAGATAGAGTTATTGTGTGGCGAATGGCGATAAAACAAGAAATCCATAATGGAGTATTTACTCTCTTATTGCAAAAAGAATCTGTTTTCTATTCATTATAACTGTTCTCTGAGATTTTTCTGAGATATCAGAGATTTCAGTTATTGCATATATGGCATGTAAACTGCAGCTTGTAAGGATATCCTTCTTGTTTAGAGCTCTTTAATGTGACGCAGCGCAAAAACATTGTAGTGTTTGTTTCTTTTTTCATCTAGCTACATCGTCCGGTGACATGCCGTGTACTCAGCTGTCAAACGCCAGATTCTGATCTTTTGCTTTTTCTGCATATTAAAATCCTTCAGATTTCTTGCATGACATGCTACGTACATTACTTGGATCACTCCTTTATTCTTGTTGACGTCTATACCCCTTAAAGATATCAAAATTGAGTTTGATGGTAATTCGCTAACACTTGTATATAAGAGTAAAAATGGTGGAGATTTTGTGGTCCTATGAAACTGCGGTTGGAATTGCTCTCCAGACTAGAGACTAATCTATGAAATCTAATTAAGTTTTCATTTCTAGGAATGATTTTTTCAAAATTATTATTACTCAACCTCATTTTCAATCCAGTAAGTATTTCTATAAAATTTTATTGGCTGATTGGCACTGTACTAATTTTAACCTATCACATTATTGTACTATCTAACCCCAACATTTGAGATCGGGCAATTCTAATATAAAATCCCACTCTTTTTGCGCAATTTAATCTTTGTAATTTTTTTTTTCTGAAACAAGGAATTTTATTTAATAATAGAATCAAACTGGAGTACATCAGAAATTAATGTTGGGGGCGAATAAAATAGCATACTAGGATCTGAAAAAGAACTAGCCGCTATAACAAGAGTATGAGCAACCTGGTTCGTAGACTTCTTAACACATGCAAACTCTATGTTATCGAGTTCCAAGTGCAACCGTTTACAATCGTCTAATATTAAGCCAAAAGGGGAAATATCAAGACATGATGACTTGAGGGACTCAAACACTATCAAAGCATCAATCTCCACTATAACGTGACCAATATTCATCTCTTTGATTCAAACTAGCGCCTCACGAACACCCATCACCTCCGCCATCCTCGCGTCAAACAAGCCTTGCACCTTCACAATTTTTGCACTCAAACTGTCGTCCCTCAAAACCATTCCAAAGCCTACAAGCTGCCACTCCGCAAAAAAAAAAAAAAAAAAAAATAGTTAATAAGAAATAGATTAAAAAAACATATTTTGATTATATTTGAAAAAAAAAAAACCAACATATGAGAATTTAGAGATGATAGTGGACTGGATTGATTGATGTGCTATGGGGTGGTGGATTGAAATGACGTGTAGGTCGGCAATGCGGCTCGATATTTGAATCCGTTTATCAATCTTTTTTTTATGTTTTTTCATTTTTTCCTCATTTATTTTATATTTTTTTTATCACTTTTAATTAAATAGTCGTCGTGGAGTTTTGATCTAGAAATATCAGGTTTTTCCGTTACGGAGACACATGTGGACACACATTCTCGTACATCAATTTATTACATAGCTCGCCACATATACAATAATGGAGACAACCGATGTCTACAAATCAAAATTGTGCGGACAGATTAAGGCATGCACTTTTGGTCCATCCTGCTTCGCAAGATTGGGGATCATAAAAATACTTCTCCATTCAAGCGGGGTCCAGATCGAGTTCACGGCAAATTGGGCCTTTTTTTGGCGATCATTACATATAAGATAGGATTAAAATTTTAGATTTGTCAGTGTGGCTTATTTATTTCTATTTATTTGTTATATACTAATTTTTAATGAGAATTTGGGAGTATTATTATCTATTTAAGTTAAAAAAAAAGATTAGATTGTATCAAAAAGGTTAGATTTGAGGTTGAAATTGTTAAGTTTAAAATGTTAGGGTCAAAATTATAAAATAAGATGAACGATTAATGTTAAGGGGAGTATGAACGGTTAATGGTTTTTTTTTTTTTTTTTTGAATCAAAAAATTTAATTGTCATTACTAGAAGCGTCACCCATTACATCATGATTCAAAGCCGAAAATAACCAAGGTGGTGAATGGTAGAAAGTACAAAGATTGATATATTATCTAGCATGCCTAGCTAAAGTGTGTGCTACTATGTTAGCTCTTCTACTAACGTGTTGAACTTTGAAGTCCGATGCTCGATGCAACAGTTCCTTACAATCTTGGATAATAAGCCCAACCTCCGTATTATCCTCTTCTCTTGCCAATGCATCAACCACGCCTTCGGAATCGGCCTCAATGATAACCTTTGACAGCCCATTAGAAATCAGTCATTTAATCGCCTCTCGAAGACCCATTCCCGCAGCTTCAATAACCCGGTATCTAGCTTCCGTTAGTTGCATTCTACACCACTTCACCATTCCTTCTTCATCCCGCAGCACCCACCCGAAGCCCAACCTGCCTTTCTCTCCAAAGATGCCCACATCTATATTACATTTCCACCACCCTACAGGAATTTTCTGCCATTGGTGCGACAAGTGTATCACCCTTTGATTCCCTCCCTGACTTCCTTGTGCATCCTTCCAATCTTGAATGTAGTTTATACCATGAATCATAATCTGCATATTAGAACACGCTTGACCCCGCCAAAGTTTATTATTTCTGTGTTTCCAGATTGACCAAGCAATTGCACAAATGATTCCCAACTTCTCCTTATCCCCTTCTTGCAACCATTGGAAAAACTGATCTCGAAACCTCAGATTTCCAGCATGCGGCAGAGAATACCAATTTGGTTCCAAACAGCACGGGCCACTGAGCATTCCACCAGTAAATGTGATATGGTTTCGGGCACTTCCTCACAGAACACACACTCTTGTTGAAGCTGCACCCCTTTGTTACCAAGTCTCTCGCGAGTTGGCAAGCACTCCCGACATGCTTGCCACATAAATAATTTCAACTTGGGTGGGATATGAAGCTTCCAAATGTTACTCCACGGTCCGGGAATTTGCAATACACCCGCCCCTTCTCTTGTGTCCATAATATTCTCCACTTCTGCTATAGTGCCACACAGTGGCGTAGCTAGGATTTCTTCTCAGTGCTGTCAAAAATTTTTAAGAGAAGTAGACGTCCCATCAATCCACTGGCGGAGCCAGTTAAGGACCAGTGCGGTCAGTGGACCGCACTGGCCCTTGATGCGGCTTCTTAAAATCCAATACTGACCGCACTGAAATTCTTACCCAAGAAGCCCAAATGTTAGATCATTTTACTTTGACAGAGAGCCAGAATATAAGCCCAATAAGCCCATATGCTAAACCCCACTTATCCAATTCTTCTTGTATAGACAAAACTACTTCATTGGTTAATATTGTTGATCGATGTGGGATTCGACCTCCAGATACTCCTCCCGTCCTCCGTTAGTTCCCATTCTGGCCTTTTAGAAATGAGATGTCGGATATGTTATTCCACATCTTACGTTTAGAAGCACGTGTTGCTCGAGTTCGTTTCGCCAGGTACATAAAGAAACCTAAATTACTTGGTCTTAAATTGATAAATTCCGACTGTTGTTCGATTGCATTGGCTAATTACCTCTGTTTCCAAAGGAACTAAGGCTGCCACCAAATTCTGCAGATGGTAATTGCAGATTTCATTTTTAGCTGGGTTTCTTCTTTTCTTCTTCGTAAATGGCGTATTGTCATATGAGTGTGTAATTCACATACGACTAGAAATTAATCTAAGAAATTTTAAAAATTTTCTAGACTACCATTGTAGTTGTATGACGCTGTTGATTAGTTTAGCAATTCATAAGTCAAAAAAAAAAAAAAAAAAAAAACTAATTGTATTGCTTAGTTTAATCAAAAGATTGGTTTTTAAGGTTGGAGATTCTTGAGAGACAACACTTTGAAAGAAAACAAAGCAAGTTTGGGTCTAGCAAATTGCTTATAGAATTTATTGAATATTTTTCTTAAATCGAATTTTTCAATCTGGTCAGGTTCGAGCTCAAATTAATACTGCAGTACTAATTTTTCTGACTCTAATTGTTTTGCTCATAGCTTTGTTGCTTGTCTTTTTGTCTTTATTATTATTATTATTATTTTTCTTCTTTTGCTTGTGGGTTTACGCCTCTGGTTATGCATTTCTTTCTGTTAGTGTTTGCTTTGTACTCTATTTTGTTATGAATAAATTTGCACCCTTTGGCTTTGATTCAAGAAAAAAAAAGGTTAAATTCGAGTTTTTGCCCAAAAAAATGGTAAACAGATTATAAGCAAAAAAAAAAAAAAGGTAATAGCATAGCGAGTAATGCATTTACTGATTGATCAGTGGCGTAGCTAGGATTTCTTCTCAGTGCGGTCAAAAATTTTTAAGAGAAGTAGACGTCCCATCAATCAGTAAATGCATTACTCGCTATGCTATTACCTTTTTTTTTGCTTATAATCTGTTTACCATTTTTTTGGGCAAAAACTCGAATTTAACCTTTTTTTTTCTTGAATCAAAGCCAAAGGGTGCAAATTTATTCATAACAAAATAGAGTACAAAGCAAACACTAACAGAAAGAAATGCATAACCAGAGGCCTAAACCCACAAGCAAAAGAAGAAAAAAAAATAATAATAATAAAAAGGACAAAAAGACAAGCAACAAAGCTATGAGCAAAACAATTAGAGTCGGAAAAATTAGTACTGCAGTATTAATTTGAGCTCGAACCTGACCAGGTTGGAAAATTCGATTTAAGAAAAATATTCAATAAATTCTGTAAGCAATTTGCTAGACCTAAACTTGCTTTGTTTTCTTTCAAAGTGTTGTCTCTCAAGAATCTCCAACCTTAAAAACCAATCTTTTGATTAAACTAAGCAATACAATTAGTTTTTTTTTTTTTTTTGACTTATGAATTGCTAAACTAATCAACAGCGTCATACAACTACAATGGTAGTCTAGAAAATTTTTAAAATTTCTCAGGTTAATTTCTAGTCTTATGTGAATTACACACTCATATGACAATACGCCATTTACAAAGAAGAAAAGAAGAAACCCAGCTAAAAATGAAATCTGCAATTACCATCTGCAGAATTTGGTGGCAGCCTTAGTTCCTTTGGAAACAGAGGTAATTAGCCAATGCAATCGAACAACAATTTGAATTTATCAATTTAAGACCAAGTAATTTAGGTTTCTTTATGTACCTGGCGAAACGAACTCAAGCAACACGTGCTTCTAAACGTAAGATGTGGAATAACATATCCGACATCTCATTTCTAAAAGGCCAGAATGGGAACTAACGGAGGACAGGAGGAGTATCTGGAGGTCGAATCCCACATCGATCAACAATATTAACCAATGAAGTAGTTTTGTCTATACAAGAAGAATTGGATAAGTGGGGTTTAGCATATGGGCTTATTGGGCTTACATTCTAGCTCTCTGTCAAAGTAAAATGATCTAACATTTGGGCTTCTTGGGTAAGAATTTCAGTGCGGTCAGTATTGGATTTTAACAGGCCGCATCAAGGGCCAGTGCGGTCCACTAACCGCACTGGTCCTTAACTGGCTCCGCCAGTGGTGCCACATGATCCTATTGGGAACTACCGCATCGGATAGAGGGATACGACTTATTTCTTCAGCATCTCAGCCAGTAAATAGAGCTCTAATAATATCCATATCCCACTCTCTAGCATCTTGCTTGATGAGATCACAAACCCTCAAATCATGCAACTGGGGATCCTCCATTGTTTCCACACGAAAATGATCATTTCCCATAATCCAAGGATCGGACCAAACATTTATATTCTGCCCGGTACCAACTCTCCATCTACACGCAGCTATTAATACATCTTTAGCTGTCCAAATACCACTCCATGTGTAATTCGGACAATACCCAACCTTAGATGATAAGAAATCCCCTCTTGGAAAATACCGAGCCTTAAGAACTTGAGTAACCAATGCCTCCGGTGTGTTCAACAACCTCCATCCTTGTTTAGCAAGCATGGCCAACCTCCATACCTCCATCGTCTTGCCTCTCACAACGCTTGTCCCATCAAGCCAATTAAGACTCCGACCTCTCTCCGAGCTTTTTCCCTACCAATATGAGTTCTTCATCACTTGCAATTCATCACAAAGAGTCATTGGAAGAAGAAATATAGACATGCAATAAGTAGGCACCGCTTGAACCACCGATTTAAGCAACATTGTCCTCCCCGCTTTTGACAATAATTTTCTACTCCATCCTTGTAGCTTAGCTTCTTCCAAACTCGGACTCTCACAAAGTTAAATACCTCTTTCTTTTTCCTCCCTATAAGAGAAGGCAATTCTAAGTACCGCCCGTATCAAGTCCGTTACCAATACCAAAAATATATGATATTCTCTCCTTCAAATCAGCCGACACATTTGGAGTTAGAAACAAGCTTGACTTCTCAAAATTGACTGACTGTCCCGAGGCTAATTCATACATATTGAGGATGTTCTTCATCATGTTAGACTCATTTTCTGTGGCCCGAAAGAAGAAAAAACTATCTTCCGATCTTCCCAGTTGACATGGTCGTAGGCTTTACTAATATCTACTTTCATTGCCACTTCACCCCTTCGTCCATGCTTCTTCTTCTTCATATAATGGAGGATTTCATATGCCACTAATACATTGTCCGTGATTGCCCGACCCTGAACAAAAGCTGATAGATCGGAAGATAATTCTAGGCAGCACTTCCTTCAATCTGTTGGCCAATACCTTTGCCAAAATTCTATATAAAACATTGCAAAGGGAGATGGGCCTATAATCCTTCATATTCAGCAGATGATCACATTTAGGAATCAAGACAATGTTTGTATTATTCAAATTGCTAGGAAAACATTTCTCAGTGAGCCATGAACAACATTGTTGGAAAACTTGCTCACCAATTATCGTCCAAGCCCTTTGATAAAAAGCCGCATTAAGACCATCCTGGCCCGCTGAGTTCTCCAGACTCATGTGCTTAACCGCAGTCTCGAATTCTTCTCTTCTCAAAGGAGCCATCCAAAACGAGTTATCAGCCTCACTCACCTTCCTCTCAACACAATCGAGACTTCATAGGACCTGTGACCAACGTCATCAAAAAGATTGACAAAATAATCCCTTGCCACTTCCTCAATGCCATCCGCATCCTCTAACATCACTCCTGAATTGTCTTGAATCCGGTTAATTCTATTCCATCGTCTCCTATCTGATGCTCTTGCATGAAAATTTCGTGTTCAAGTCCCCTCTTTTTGTGTTCTCATACATTTCCCAATGGTATATTTTTTTATCTTTAACAAAAATCTTTCCCAGACACCCATAAGACCCTCATGTCACCTCTTTCTTTAATTCTTAACATATCTTTTACAATGGCAACAATTATGCTACATTTATTTTACATGCTAGTTAATAATTTACATTATCGCACGTGCTGCAAATCTTTGAAGCCATAAATCAAGGGCTACATGTTTTAGTTTTAATTTTTTTCTTTTTCATAATTTTATATGTAGAAAACTTTTTCTACAAATTCCCACTTAGGGAATGTGATTTCTTGAGATTTTGCAAATTTCGACACCCCGTTCTCTTTAGTTCTTCCAAAAAATAAAAAAAATACATATATACACATATAGCTATAGCTAAATTAAACAATTAGAATAAAGTGTCGAGATCTAGCATTGGAAGCACCAATGTGTGATTAATGCGGATAAAGTGTAAGATGTGGCGAAACGTGAAATCCAAATTTCGAGTATAAGCGTTGTCTAAGAATCACAATGGTTAGTTTTTTAGAACACTACTCCCGACTAATCAACAACCATAGGCGGATTTAAGTGGGGAGGGGGTGTCTTTCCTGGGCTGTAGCCCAAGTCACTCATGGCCCAGATGCCATGTAGTCCTTTCTTTTTTAAGTTAAATAATGCAGCCCGTGTAAACTTTTTACAGCCCGCCGAAGAGAAATGCTATCAGCAGCAATTCAGAAATTGTAATTTGTAAATCATAGTCCAGCCCAAAGAATAAGTCCATATTGCATGATTTTAATGTAGACAGTGACGTTCCCACTCCCCAGGTCCCAGCACTTCTCTGAGGTTCTGGCGACAAGGCAAAATTGAAATATTGAATCAAATCAATTGAACTTTTTGACCCGGATTTTCAACCTTCAATTTTTCCCAAAATATATATTCTATTATTCTACGTTCATTGTAAAAAGAACTTCGATCGAGCGTTGTCTTTGAACCCTAATTTTGTTGCAGTTTATATTTGGACAGTAAGATGAGTTCGGTCCTTTTCCCTGTTTGTTTATAGTTAAAACTAATTTAATTGTGATTATTTATTTGAATTAATAGTTAATACAATTGAATTCCGGTTACTAAATTTCTAATAGGAAACTAGAATTTGAAAGTTGAAATAATTTGAACTATTTTTTTGTATAGATTTTCTATTTTTATTATTTAAGTATGAAGATAAATTGATGGATATTTCAAATTTACCGACTTAGTGATTTATAGTTGTTAAAAGGTTAGATTGTGTAGTCAATATTTACTTTTTGGCCTTTCATATATGTGTTCTTTACTCATATATTAGCCATTAGCATGATAATGTAGAAATTGCCTATATATTTGGACTATGAGAATTGGGATTATAATTTTTAATTGTTCTCTTTTGTACAAGATTTTGAATTGTCATTTATTTATTTATTTATTTGTATTTCAGGCTTTAGTAAAGTGTACAAAAAATGATGTCTAATTTGATTCCTTAATTACAAAAGTAAGGTAAGTACTGTTAACTCACTAGTTAATATTTGTTGCATTGTTGTTAAATTAGTGAATTTTTTCAAGCCTTGTCGGCTATTTATTTGAATCTTGGTTGTCTTGTGGGCCACATGGGTTTATGAGTTGTTTCACATCATTTTGCCTTAGTAAAAAAAGTATTGACTTTATTAATTTACAGCCCATGTGATCTAAATTCTTGGATTCGCTAGTGTCAACAACTCACATGTACGATCTAGGGAGATCGGAAGAGCACACGTCTAAATTTGGATGCTTGAACCTACACGTTGATTCCTTATTGGTCCCCAAGCTTTGAGTATATGATACTCTAGAGTACCAGAATATTTTCCTTTTCTTCACACCGTCGAGAATTCCGTATGGGCAACTTTCAGCTTATGTTTAAGTGCTAAGTCGCATCAAGGGGCAAGAAACTTCAAATTCAAAGCAAATCATGAACCCTAGCTAGATTTTTTTTTTCTTATATCTATTCCAAGCAAAATAAATACGTGTTGGTCCAAAGACCCGAAAATGGGAATTGATCTTCGAGGAGAGGTTTTAAATTTGTCAAATATTACCTCTCAAAGCAAAATATAAATTAATGAAATACGACTTCGTCATGAATCATCACATTTTGCATTGCAAATGAAATACATTGCTCTACAGTCTACAATGTATCGTGCTGCTATCCTAATAATGACTACGGTGGCTGGGGATTTTTTCTGATTTGCAAATTTTTTTTTGTTCAGATAGCGCAAAGAATTTCGAAAATCGGACTTAATTCTATGATTGATGGGATTCAACCTTTTTCAAATTCATTACTTAAAAACGAGATCAAAATTACGACATCATAAATATACACATTTTTCGTGGTTCACAAGAAAAATTGAGGGCATATCAATTTTTATATAGATCAAGAAAGTACAATTAATATTCTTAAAAATGTGAAATTTATGAACATTTTTCCTAATATGCACATTCATTTAATTGTTATTCAATTTTATTAGTTCTTATTTGTTGATATTAATGCGCATTAAATAGGGACACATATAAGAAAGTTTAAAAACTAATTAAATAATAAAAGTGAACTATAATTTGGGAGAAATAAAAAAGAAAACTTGAGACTATTTTCAAGGGAAGAGGGAATATTTGATTTCTTGAATGGTGCGAAATTGGAGAGGAGTGCTTTAGCTTTATTGATTTGTTTATGAAATCAAATTGACAGGTTTCACCAAGGGTTCTCCCGCAAACCTTTAACCGTAGTTGAATTCCTTCCTAAAAATTATTTCTATGCAATTTCTTCTCTGTTTTACTTCTATGATGAATAGTGCTAAAAATAATTTAATAACACGAAATTTTCGCACGTCATCATGATTTTCAAAACCTATTAGCGATGTTCTTTTCAAAACCTATTAGTGATGTTCGCAACGCTAAACCGCCGAAGGAGATATTTTTCTTGAAACTTAACCTATTGGAGAGCTTTCTTGCTCCTCAAGAAAAATATAGGCTGGAAGAAGTCATGGTGGATATAACCAACCAATGGAACTAGATACTTGTATAAATTTAATTGCAAATGATGAATTTTATTTGCTCAGTAGTTTATTGTTGGGATGGTACATCGGTGCTATTTTCTTAGTCAAAATAGGTGCCATTTTCTAGGAATGACTAATGCTTTTTTAAAAGTAGGAGGTTTTATTAAAATTAGTATAAAACAACAATAAGTTTTGTATATTTAAAAGCTCACTCACTCCTCCATTTTGTTCCTTATAACAGGTTACCATAAACCTTATTAGCCTAGTATTAAGGTTGTTATTAATGTTAATGTTGCATTTTAAACTTGTTAGTGATAGAACCAAATTGACCCTAGCCTCTAAAATTTAAATGCAGTATTATTAGTCGTAGAAATTTTATAAAATCGTCAGATAGTTCCATTATTGGAACCATCCTGACAATGTGGAAAAGGCACCACTACTACTAATGAATAGTGTTAAAAAACCTCTTGAATATTTTGTAACAAAACATCTCATCCAACGTACCGTCTATATATATATATATAGATGTAGCGTATATTAATCTTGTCATATAGAGTGAGAAATTTTGTTTCAAAACTTTCGGGATGTTTTTGAACTTTTTTCATTTTCATAAATTTAAAATATATTACTGGGACCAGGGGTGGAACCAAGGGGTGCTCCCCTGGTCCCCGGGCAGCTCAAATTGGAGAAAAACAATTTAGAGATTGTAAAAAAAAAATTATATATACTGAGTAATTAAGCTGTGTGAACTATATTTCTCACTATTCTGGCGCACCCCTCCAACAACGCCTAGCTTCGCCCTGACTGGGACATAATAGAGGCATCACGAGCAATTTTACAACCATGTAACACACCCTCATGTTCAGATCTTTGCAATAGCACCAATAATCCTTCAGTGCATATATATATATATATATATATATATATTGAAAAGAGAGGCGGAAAGAGAAGTCACTGTGGCTACGCAAAGCATAACCAAGTTCAAAGTTTTGTAAAACTTTACATCATAATATATTATACTTTAACTTAAAAAAAACCTATATATTATATTCTTTTCAAAAAAATTATTTTTTATATTTTTTTCCAACCATTTATTTATTTATTATATATATATATATTAGTCTTACTTTTATCATTATTTATTAATTATGAATTATTGATTTAATATTTATGGATGAATTAATAATAATTTTCTTAATTTTATTTATCTTAAACTGTTGATAGGTATTTTTATTTTAACCTCTAAACCTTCATTGACAATATGGTATAAACATTTAAGACCTAGAAAGCATAACCTATTAATTATTAATTATAAAATATTAAGTTTAGTAACATCCTTATTAGTTGCTTATAGCCTTAGTCATTGGCTTGATTCCCCTCCCCACAATCCCTTGTAATGCCAAAAAAATATTGATAAGCAATAATCAAGCAAATTTGATTTTCCATTCAAAAGGAAAAAAAAAAAAAAAAGAGTAAACTTTGTTATAGGCTAATTATATTTACACTACTATTTTTAATAAACATACCACATTTTATTAATGTGAACATCTCTAATCTTTGTTCCTTATAGCATTTGAACCCCCTAAAATTTTTGGTTAATTTCACAAATCGTCCTCAGCCTTTGAGTTAAGAATCGACTTGGTCTCCAACTGTTTTTCGACCTCCTAGGTCCCTAACCTTTCATAAATTCACATGATAAGGGGATTTTTTTTTTTTTTTTTTTTTTTTTTTTTTTACGGTTTCCCCCTATCCCACACCACCCACCCCACCATCCCCTCCCAAGAAAGCCGTAAAAAAGCTACCATTCCCTATGGCCAAACGCAGGGGGGTTTCCTGCCACAAAATTGGGGGTTTCACCCCCCAACCAATTTGTGCTGCCAGAAAATGACAGCAAATGCTATTCTTCGTTAAAAATATTTCACACACTCCAATTAGTAAAAAAATGTGCTGTCAATATAACTATTCTTTTTTATTTTACTTGTTTATCTTCAACTTGTTAATTTTTCATTTTAACCTTAATCAGTGATAATATATTAATAAATATTTTAGCATTCAAAATATAAAAAAATTAACTACATTTATTTATCATATTCTCAACCTCAAATTTAAATGCTATTTTATTCCTAATCACACAATTAATTTAATGAATGGAAATGAATTGCTAATTTCTATTTTAATATTAATTAGAAATAATATGTGGAAAACGGATGACAAATGGAAATTACTAATGATTCGATGAATTAATTTCTTTATATATACTCATTTTAATTTTGAATTGTGTTATTGGAACAAAATGACAAATAAAAAGTTAAACAAAACTGACACACAGTAGGATATTATTTTTCAATGCATTACAACACTTTCAAATCAATGATAATTATATATGTTACATGTGTATTTTGTCACACTCTTTGTCTTTCTTTCTTTCTTTCTTTTTTTTTTTTTGGTCCGAATAAAATTATTCTTTAATTTTAGTGGCGTGTCCACAAAATTTTAGAAATCCACATAAATTTAAGTGTCCTTAAATTAGAATTTTTTGGATTTTACGGAACTCCGGCGTCGTCAATTAATCATATGGATTTTAATGGATTTCTTTAAATAGTTGGTTTCTATAAATTTCTATGGATTTTAAGGGGGTTCATTTCACATTTCGTCCCCAACATTTAGGTTTAGTATTGACTAGGTTACTAGCCTTTTTTAACTTATTAAGTCCTCAACTTTTTATAAAATCACACAAAAGGTCTTTTTGAAGGATTCTATCAATATTAACATTAACTTTTCAATAAAATTACCGTTATATACATTAACTATGTAAGAGGTATAATGATAATTTTATTTACAAATTAACGGTAATATTGATGGGATCCATAAAAAGGGACCTTTTATGTGAATTTATGAAAAGTTAGGGACATAGCAAGTCAAAAAAATGTTAGAGACCCAACCGATACTAAACCTAAATGTTAGGGGCGAAATGTGAAATTAACCCTAATTAAAAATAAACTTAGAATCTTTTTGCCAAAAATTCGACCTCTTCTCCTCAGTTTTTTTATAGATTTTGTGAAATATTTTTGAACTTAAATAATCGATGAAAATCTTTATTGTCATAAATTAAGTAAGATCTTTTGAAGTTAAAAAAATTAGACCGTCATCGAACCAAAAATGGCAACGAATCAAGAGTCAAAACGTCGAACCTAATTCGACAAAGGTTGAACTAGTTTTAAGTTAATAATTAAAACTAAAGTTTCTATATAATTTGGACAGACGAAAAAGAAATAAGCCATTCAAATCTTTGGTTAAGGGCTCAAATCCTCACCCTTACGTTTCCTTGTAATATTTAAAAATATATATAATTAGAATTCAAAGCTACTATAAAGTATTAAGAGCCTGCTTGATTTGAATTTTCTAAAATCAATTCCCTGCCAAACTCATGCTTAATCACACGCTTTATCTGTTAAAATAATTCAGATCTTCCAAAGTCAACTCTCTGTCAAACTCATTTTTAATTACACATGTATCTATTAAAATAATTTTACACTTAGATTTATAACTTTTTCTTACTTATCAACCACACATCCTCCCAAAAATAACTTTTTTGCAAACTATTTTTGTTTAAAAGTAGAAAGAGATTTTTGGAAAATAGGTGGTCGAAATTTGTGATTGGCCTAAGTAAATTTTAATTTTAAATCGTATGAGTTTGTGAACATGTGGTAAATCAAATGCCCTTGAAATCAATAGGAAGATTTATCCATGAATTTATACTATTTTCGTCTGTCCTAAAAGGATAGTCCACTTATCATATTGAATATATTTTTTTAATTTTTCATTTCCATATATGCCCCTAATTAATGTATCTGTTATTATTATTACTCCACACCAACTGTTTATGTATTGAAAGTATTTTCAAATAATTAATGAGACATAAATGTATATATAGAAAATTACATGTAAAATTTAATGTTTCAAGTATATTAACTATCTTTTATTATTTCTTGTGAAAATAACTACTGTACTATCTTTATGGGATAAGAATAGTATATCAATTCTAATAAATCCACACTAGCCTATTCTAAAACAGTTGGCTTTCAGTGAAAATCTTCAACTGAAACTATGCTCATGTCATGTGAGCATTGCTTACTTCGGTAGGGGTGCCAATCCAGCTCGCCTAGCCAAGCTCAGCTCACCGTGCCTTGTGCGCGCTCGTCTCGCTAGTGAGCTCAGGCCAAGCTCGAGCTTGGCTTGCCTAAGGAAAACTCTGCTTGCATTTGGGCTAAGGCTTGAGCCCGTACCCGAGCCGAGACTAGCAGCTCGTTAGCTATCCTATATTTTCTTTTTCTTTTTTTTTTTTTTTTCATTTTTTACACATTTTTAATTACAAATGGCTAGAGAAAACAAAAGAATTGTTGGATTATAATGTATCCAATATAAGATTACAATTTACATACCCTCTTTCTTTATCTGGGCTTGGGATCGGATGCAAATTTGTAGGCGGAGTTAAAATAGTACATGACAAAATGCCCGTGTACCATTTTTATTTGAAAAAAATGCATAAACAATTAACACGGTAAGGAAACTAAAATAAAATAAAGTTGTAGAAAGCAAAACCTTACCAAATTATGTGGAGCTCAAATTTTGCATCTCATCGGTAAGCATGGCTATTAGTTCAGCATAGGTACGCATGGCATCATGCTTGTCAGTCTTTTAGGCACATTAAAGCCTCAAATATATCAGGTTTCATGCTACATCTATCCTCTCACATTACTTGACTACCTATACTAAAACTACCTCCAAGGCAACAGTTGACATGTGAGGTATAAGGAGGTCACGCACAACCATTGAGAAGATGGGGTAATGTTGCTCATTTTGTCACCACCATCTTAACAAATCAAATGCCTCAATTTCTTCCTGAGTGCAAAGACTTAACATATCGTAGGCAAAGTACTGGTTTAGCTCAAGAGGGGTTGAGGCGTCTTGATTAAGAGTATTTATGGGTTCATTGGAAGAAAAAGCACCCTATGTAGCATAGATTGGTAGTTCGGCCTCGGGCATGGATAGAAGACAGCTCTATGCCTCATTTTCCAAGTCCGCAATATTCCAAGCAGTGGCTACTTATTGGCTATATTGACTTCATTTTATCGGAATAGTGGTTGTAGACTCTAGTCATATATTTCTTCAAATCATAATTAGCGACGTGTGCTCTTCCGATCTAGCCCAACTTATTCAATATACGACGAAGGAGCCACTATACACCCTTAATATTGAGCTGGGGTCAACAATTGCAGCAAGTGGGAAAAGCATTGGAATTTTTTCCCGATATTTTTTGAACTTGTCTTCCATAATCGAAACAAAATAGCCAAAAATTGTATGTTCTCTGTACTTTGTGAAATTGATGGCTATATTCATGAGTGGTATAAGTGCTTCAGAAGAAGTTGGATGTTGTATTGCTGACCTCGCTACTGTGGCTTTAAAATAAACCTGCAAAAATTTCATAATTTCCATGGCACAATTCCAATTAGTTAGAGTCAATAACGCGACATGCCCTACCCGTTGACAGTGATTCCAAAACTCTGAAATAACCTCCTCATATCCTATTGATCATCAAATAGGTATAATTCCACCTGATTGCAATGTCAAGGCTAAAGGCCCGTGGTTGGAGACCCATATCCCTACACATGGTCTCAAATACTTGCCTTCAATGGGTAGAAATAGTTAAATAGTTCAAGGCATTATGAATTTTAATGATATTTAGCTCAATCAATTTAAGAGCCTCTTTAACAAAAAGTGATAATATGACATACATAATGAACATGAAATAACTTACCATCAAAGTCGGGCCTCAAAATCGGGACAAGCCTGTCAATTATCTAGGAGTTTACAGCTGCATTGTCTGAAGTAAAACTCCATACCTTGTCAATTATGTTATACTCTCTGGGTATGTCCATGATAATACTATTGATGTTGGGTGCATCATGAGGATGATCAATAATCTTAAATGCAATAAATTTTTTTTTAAGTAAAATCTAATTTGAGTCAGTGTACCCCTATGGTTACTTCCAGTCCACAAGTCATTTGTGAATAAAATTACATCGTTAAATTGATGCAATTCATCAATGAGACATCTTTTGATATAATTTTATAGTATCTGCACGCAATATATTTTGAGCAATAGGTTCATACACGTGTGACACTGTTGAATAAATTGTGTGAGATAGGGACTCTCATCAGTGTTTAGCGGGAGCTCCGCTCCAGCTACCAAGCACGCCACCCCTTCATAAGTGACGGCTAGATCATAGTGCTAAACTCCTAGATTGCCACTAGACGAGGCGGAACTGAATTGAAGCTGCCCTTACTGAGTATCAGGACCCCTCATGACTTTGCACGAGTTAAGATGTTGTGTGTACGGGGTTGTGCCAATCCTTGTATGCCACTTGAATTTCTCATTATAGTAATTGCATATGACGTGGATAACCTCAACCCCATCCTTGATGCAAGGCCTCTTTTCAAAACGTTGCCAATAGTTGGACTCTTTGTGTTTCTGGGACCTCCTCTCCAACTAGATGAGGTTGCTTCGGTTGTATTTTTAGCACTTTCTATTGGCGGCATATTCATCCCTTGAGTGGTCGTTGGCTTAAAACCTGGGATGAAAGATGGTTGGCCTTCAAAATTACGATGATTGGAATCAACAATTGTCGGGTTGACATCAAAGCCTTGGCTATAACTTGATTCCATGTCAATTTTTTTGATATAGATTAGCAAAATATTTTTGTAGAATAGAAGATAATGTAATCTATTAATATATAAAAGGCGCTTAAATGCCCTTTGAGATCGTTCCCTCTCATTTGCTCTGTGGTAACCCTTGCGGTCAATTCTTTCGGTGAAGGTTTTATTTCCGGCAAATTTTTTTACTCTTTTTTTCCACACTATTCATCTCTTTCCTTTTATTCCTCCTTTATTTGTGTTTTTTCTGCGGGTTTCATGTTATCCACTGAAAATATGCTATTGGAAGTATTTCTCTCTGCTCAACCGGCTAAAAATATACTAATTAGAAGTATTTCTATTTCTGCCTCCATCAATCTCTGATTTCTTTTTTTTTTTTTTTGAAAGGCCCTAATCCAATTGATAATCAAATCCCTTATGTTATCTTCTCTTGATCAAGATTGTTTATTTCTTTTGTTGTGATATCTGGAAAAATTTAATTGATTTCGAACAAAAATCAAGAAGGGTACAATAACCACCATTGGGATACTAAAAACCCTGAAATTATATCTTCTCCGTCACAATGGTTGAAACAATTTTGAAGACCAACATCGATGGTGAGTCACGCAATCGGAACTACCATTTTGGATTCCAAAGAGAGTTTGAGAAGGACCATTTCTGGAGACTGAGGCGTGCATGACAATACTGTTGCACGCCTGCACTAACTGGAGAACCTCTTTACTATTGTGGCGACTAGCTAGCGGCAGTGGTTGGGCCATCTAGGTTTCAACTTTTTCGGAGACAGAGATCGGAATTCCCTTGTTCTTCGGCTTTGTGAACTTGATTTTTACTTTGTCAAGTTTTCCTATTATGACAAACGTAAATTGCTTATTTTGTCAAGTTTTGCCAATGATCTTCCGATCTCAAATACTAAAGTTAGGTATACATTATTATTATTATTTCTTTGTAATCAAGTTTGATTTTCCCTCTTTTTATAACTACTTTGAACTTTTTTGTTGTTTGAGTTTATAACATTTGTTTTAACTTCCTGTTTACTCATGAGAAATCATTACTGAACAACCTGAAATGTTTCCCTTGGAATGCTGATCAGTCTCATTTTATGGCTAAAAGGTCAAATTGGTTATCTATAAGTTGATGCAAGAACGAGTGGGCTTTGGGCAATTAGGTGAAATCATAATACTTATATGTGGTTTTCTGAAAGGAACACTTATTATATTTTAGAATGTTAATGGTCATTGATGCATGAGTTCTTGTTGAGATTGTCATACAAGTAACAATTTAATATTCCCTTATTTAGCTGATTGTGGTAGTGTGCACAGATCATAGAGATTAAATAGATGATTATATAGGCAGATCCTATTTGTACTCTGTATTTCATCATCTTAGTGAATAACAAAAAAGACAGAAGTTCCTAATATTTGTTTTCTTGGTATCAGAGCCTAACAAGGTTCCACAAACCTTTGTAATTCAAGCCCAGAAATTCATCCAAAAAAAAACGAAGAAGAAAATTCCATTCAAAACTAAATTCCTAACAATACCAGAAATTGCTGAAAAAATGAGTGAACACGTTGCACCCAAATCTGTTCCAATTCTTGTCCAATCTGAAGGTGTCTTTAATGTTGGAATTCAACTTACAGAGATGAATTACGATGTGTGGTCACAATTGATGGAGATGCATATTGCTGAACGAGAAAAACTCTCCTACATCAAAGGCAAATCCACTCAACCTGCGGTATCCGATGAGGGATATGGAAAATGGTATGCTGAAAATCAAAAGGTGAAACGCTGGATTCTGATGTCCATGACTCCTGACATCATGAGGCGATATCTTCACATACCCACTGCTCGTGAAATCCAGAATGCTCTATCCAAAGTCTTTTATGATGGCCATGATCAGATGCATGTCTACTCCTTGCATTAGAAAGCCTTCTCAGCTAAACAAGGTGACAAATCACTGTCAATATACTATGGGCAATTAACAGAAATATTTTAGGAACTAGATCATCGTGATAAAGTGGCCATGAAGGATCTTGATGATGTTAAAACATATAGAGAGTCCATTGAGCGAACCTGAGTACACATATTTCTTGCGGGATTGGAGAAAAATTTTGATCAACTTCGGAGAGAAATATTACATAGTGAGCCACTTCCAAGTATGGAAGAATGTTATTCCTTAGTCCATCGTGAGGCCATAAGATGTACTACTTTGAATGAGGACGTTGAGAAACTTGAGGCTTCTGCTCTGCTTTCCCGTCAACGATCCAAAGCCACCAATTTAAAGAATTCCAAAAGTCCAAATAAATCTGCATACAAGCGCACTTATTGTAATCAAAATGGACATTTAAAAAGTCATTGCTATGAACTTATTGGATATCCAGATTGGTGGGATCCAACACAACATCGAAATTCCAAGCGGCCCTCTACTACTGCAATTTCTCAAACAAAAGAAGATGACCCTTGCCCTACATATCAGCATTACTAACCACTACTACCATTGAAGGTAAGGCTTTTACCACTTCTACACCTGTTTTGAATAGTGCATGGATAATTGATTCAGGTGCGACTGATCATATGACATTTGATGTTAGACAAGTCACAAATCTTAATCCATCCTCACAAAATTGTGTCTCCACTGCCAATGGTAATACCATTCCTGTAACGCCCCAAATTTAAGAAACTTGGAACGCTAGCTGATCTTCAAAATTAATTTAAAATATGGAACTTATAACAAAATAATTAAATGCGGAAATCTCATTAACGAAAAACAACGAATCTTGTCCAAAAATAGGTGGAGTTTTAACAGTCAAATAAAGGAATAATCCGAAATCCTAGAAACATTTAATATAAATTTCAAGTCATGTTTCTAGCAGCCTTCGTCCGTCGTCTCGCCACCGGCTCCAAAACCTGAAAGTGTTAGTTTGAAAGTATGAGTATAAAACTATACTCAGTAGACTCTAGCGCATATTAATCAATTCATATAATACACATAACATGTAAACATGTAAACATGCAAATAATTCTTTCTTTCTTCCTTGAAAGGATCTTGTCTTATCTTTGAGAACAGATATTCTCGTTCTTATGCATTGAAGCAGATACGCGTATCATAAAGAGATCTTAAGCATATATGCATTCTTTCTTAAGCATATAATAATATGCAAACTTTCTTGTAATCATATATTTTCACATAACATTTATCACATAAATAAATTAATAATGCGCAATACTTTAATAAAACATTTTATAAATTTAGAGTTTACCTTAAGCTTGTGAGTTGAGCTACTTTGAGAGAAATCTACTCGTCTATTGCTCTTCACGCCTCGTCTAGTGAAAATAAAATAAATTATTTTAGTATAAAAGAAATAATACTTTATAAAAAGGGAAATAAACTTTAGGGACTAAATTGAAACTTTGAAATAGTTTAGGATCGGGACTAAAAAGGTTGATGACAAAATATAGGGCTGAATTCATGAAAACCAAAAGTTAGAGTCTCTATTTGACTAAACTAAAAGTATTGGGACTGAAATAATTAAATCTAGAAATCTGGGGACTGAAATCGATCGTCATAATTGTTTTGGGCTCGAAAAGGCCCTAAGAGATAGCTTTGAACTACTTAAACGTCAATAAAAGTTTGAGGACTGAAATCATTTAAAACCGTACTCCGGGACCTGGGGTACAAAATCGATTCAATAAAAATACCCCCTCCCTCCTACAACTCGGCTAGCCGAACTGAAATTGGGTGTGGAGTTTCCAGGTGATAGCCAAGGCGTGAGGCTGGGATCTGACGCTATCGACGCCGGCGGGCGGGAAATTCGGCGAGCGGTCGGGGCTGAATCGTGTAGCAGAGAGGGACGCGACTGGCCAAGGAGTTTTGGGGGGTCTCGGCTGATGGGTTAGCACAAAAGGGGTAGAGCGTGGGGCTCGGGATTTGGGGGTCGCGGTTCCGGTGAGCGCTAGGTTCGCTGGCCAGGACTTGGTTGGAGTCCCACGGTTTCAATTGGGGCATATTTGTGACAGAAAGTGGCGACAGTGCACGGCCGGTTTTGTTTCACGTTCAAGGGGGGCCTAGCCGGGTGTTGCCGCCGGGATAGAGGTGGTGGTTTGCTAGGATTCCAGCAGTGGGGGTGTTGGCCGGTGGTGTGAGTTGGAAACGGCGATGGTGATGCCGTGAAGGCGTGAGGATAGTGTTTTTCTGTGTGTGTCGTGTATATTTGTGTGCATGTATTGCTGTGTACTATTTGAAAGAAAACAGAAATAACTAGTATGGGAGAGAATTTCACAGACCTTGACTTAGGAAGTCCGTGAATTCTTGCTGAATAATTCGTGTATGCAAAGACGTATGATTAGGGCTGTTTATAGGATTTAGTTATAATTTCCTAGTTCGACCGGGACTTGGACTTTTAAGTGCATACGAACTACTGGTAATCGAAGTTGAATGAATTTCAAAACAATAACAACGGCTAAGACAAGTCGAGCTAGGATACAATAATTGTAATAAAACTCGTTTGATATAAGAGATTTGGAGCTTTTAGAAAATAATTTATTTAATATAAAAATTTAATTAAGTCTTCGAATATTTGACTAGGCGAGCGCGAATTTTAAGCAACTTTAAAATTTGGTGAAATTATAGCGACGCGAAATTATTTAATAAAATTAATTTTTCTAAAAAAATTTCCGGGTCGCTACAATTCCTATTGCTGGGGAAGGGTCATCTCACCTTACTAATACTTTGCTTCTTGATTCTGTGTTAGTTGTTCCCTCCTTAGATTATAACCTATTGTCAGTCTCTCAGATCACTGCTACTTTATATTGTATTGTTATTTTTTAGCCTGATCATTGTGTCTTTAAGGATATTCAAACTCGGCAAACGATTGGTTATGGTGTTAAGAGAGGGAAACTGTATTACTTGGACCTGGAGTCAGAAACTTCCAACAGATTATAACAAGCCTTAGCAGTACAAAACATTGGTCCACCGAAGAAGATAGATGAGATCTTGCTACGGCATCGGCGTTTGGGACATGCCTCATTTGGTTATTTAAGAAAGTTGTTTCCAAGTTTGTTTACAAATTTAGATGTTTCTACTTTCAAATGTGATGTATGTGAACTTGCAAAAAGCCATCGTGCCTCATTTCCTTTAAGTATAAATAAAAGTCCTCTTCCTTTTATGATTATTCACTCTCATGTTTGGGGACCATCCAAAGTTACTACATTGGGAGGGTCACGTTGGTTTGTTACCTTTATAGATGATTGTACTCGGATGACTTGGCTGTGTTTGATGAAGTCCAAATCAGAAGTTAGCTTGCTGTTTCAGAATTTTATAATACCATCCATACACAGTACAATGCCTGAATACAAGTGTTACGTAGTGACAATGGTGGGGAATACCGTAGTTCTAACCTTTAGAATTTCTTGGACTCTCATGGTTTGATCCATCAAACTACTTGTCCAAATTCTCCTCAACAAAATAGTGTGGCCGAATGCAAAAATAGACACTTATTAGAGGTTGTTCGTGCTTCCCTCATTGAAGCTCATATGCCCTTATGTTATTGGGGCGAAGCTCTTCTCTCTACAGCATATGTTATCAATCGTGTTCCATCTAGTTCTATAAACTTCAAGACACCCTTCCATTTACTTGCTGAAACTGTTGTTGCTCCAACAGTCCCAAACCTCCCTCCTCATGTATTTGGATGTGTTGCCTATGTTCATCTCCCCAAACAAGGAAGTAAGTTACTGCCTCGAGCCTTGAAATGTGTCTTTGTTGGCTATGCTATTCATTAGAAGGGATATAGGTGCTATCACCCCCCTAAAAAACACATGTTTATCACTATGGATGTTGTCTTTCATGAAGATACTATGTATTTCTCCAGGTCTAACTTTCAGGGAGAGTATGTTGAGGAAATTCAGACTCTAATATACAACCTTGAGGAAGATGTTGTTGAAGTATCTGATCAAATTATGGGTGATTTGGGTCAAAAATTGGATGCAAATGGTGATGCAATAAACACAGAAGTGGATGAGTTGGAACCTAGTGGTCAAACATTGGATCAAAGTGAAAATGACCAAGAAAACCAACAGATATTTGATACCACTTCTGAGTCTCTCCCAATTGATACATCAAACCAATCGTTGCCTGAGTCATCTAGGAGACAGTTACCACAACGTCTTACTCGAGGTATTCCAAAACCTACTTATGAACCTGAGTTGACTAGTAAAGTAAGATATCCCATGAACCATTATATGTCTACACATCGCTTGTCACAAACAAATCAGTCATTTGTCAATCAATTATCTATTGTATCTATACCTAACAGTGTGCAGGAAGCCTTACTTGATTCAAGATGGAAGGTTGCAACGAATGAAGAGATGGCCTCTTTGTAGAAAAACCAAACTTGGGAGCTCGTTAATCGTCCTACAGAGAAGAAAATAGTTGGCTGTCGATGGATCTTTGCTGTGAAATACAAAACTGATGGTACAATAGAACGTTTTAAGGCGAGATTGGTGGCAAAGGGATACACTCAAACTTACGGAGTTGACTATACTGAGACATTTGCACCTGTGGCCAAAATCAACATAGTTCGAGTCTTATTATCCTTAGCTGCAAACTTTGATTGGCCGTTACAACAGTTTGATGTAAAAAATGCATTCTTACATGGCGAACTCTCTGAAGAAGTGAACATGGATCTTCCACTTGGGTGCATGACAATAGAAAGAGAAAAGCAAAAGGTATGCAAGTTGAAAAAATCACTATATGGATTAAAACAATCACCAAGAGCATGGCTTGGGGGATTTACTAAATCCATGACAACATTTGGTTACAAACAAAGCAATTCAGATCACACATTGTTTTTGAAGAAGCGACACGGGAAAATTACTGCACTCATTGTATATGTGGATGACGTGATCATCACTGGCAATGACCAAGAAGAAATGGAAGCTTTGAAGGAATACTTGTCCAAGGAATTTGAAATGAAAGACTTAGGCTTGTTAAAATACTTTCTGGGAATCGAAGTATCTCGATCAAGTAAAGGAATCTTTCTATCTCAAAGAAAATATGCCTTGGATCTAATTCATAAAACTGGTATGTCAGCCTGCCAACCTGCTTATACTCCCATTGAAGGGGGTTTGAAGTTATGTATTAAGACAAGCCAAGTGCCGGTGGACAGGGGGAGATACCAAAGACTCGTTGGAAGACTAATGTACTTAGCTCACACAAGACTAGATCTTGCATATGCTCTAAGTGTTTTGAGTCAGTTCATACATAATCCCAGTGAACAACATATGAATGCAGTTATGCGAATCTTGAGGTATTTGAAATCTGCTCCAGGGAAGGGAATTATATTCTCTAAAAATATAAACAAGCGAGATCTCGAGGTATATACAGATATTGACTGGGCGGAGCAGTTGATGATAGACGGTCAACTTTAGGATACTTCACCTTTGTGGGCGGGAACTTAGTTACATAGAGGAGCAAGAAACAAAATGTCGTGGCCAGATCTAGTGCTGAGGCTGAATACAGAGGAATGGCATTAGGGATTTGTGAAGCACTGTGGTTGAAATTTCTCTTACAGGACTTAGGCTTTCCATTAAAGCAACCAATTCAGCTATATTGCGATCTCAACAAAGCAGCATGTGATATAGCCCATAATCCAGTTCAACATGATCGTACAAAGCATGTTGAAGTAGATAGGTTCTTCATTAAGGAGAAGTTGGATGAAAAAAATTATGGAATTACCAAAGGTTCGATCAGAAGATCAGTTAGCTGATATCAAGGAGTATCCTATCGGGTGTTCACAAAGTTTTTAGACAAGTCGGGCATGTGTGACATCTATGCACCAACTTGAGGGGGAGTGTTGAGATTGTCATACAAGTAACAATTTAATATTCCCTAATTTAGCTGATTGTGGTAGTGTGTACAGATCATAGAGATTAAATAGATGATTATATAGGCAGCTTATTAGGGAACTAATTGTGGGATTTGAATCCTATTTATACTATGTATTTCATCATCTTAGTGAATAACAAAAAAGACAGAAGCTCCTAATATTTGTTTTCTGTTCTACTATTATATATGTCCTTACCGTTCTATTGGCTCTCTTTATTTTAGTTTAGGATCGTATAACTTGGTAAAATATGGGACAATGATGGCAATTTCACTTGATATAATAGTAGTTTTGTAATTATGATAGGGAATCTTATATCACTCATTTTCTTTTGTGGAAGTTCACCAAAGTATGCAATGAGTAACTTTAGTTCTTCATATCATTAAAGTTGTATGTGTGAATTAAGGTGCACATCTCCTATAATGACTAAAGTTACTATGTGTGAATTAAAGTTGACGCGATGATTCCTTTCGTGGACCAATGTAAGTAAATAGTAAAGAGCTTAGCTTTTGTTCTTTAACGGGTTCTCTTTGATTTGTCAATTTTTGGGTGCTTTCTAACTTCAAATCTATGATTTCATGATGTTGTAGGGGCAAAGAAGAAAGACTCACATAGGAAATGTATATGCCATGAAGATCATGGAATAAAGATCATGGAATAAAAGTTTATCACCAAGGAAAAAAATGGCTTATGAAATAGGAACATATTGTATTAGATCAGTTTGATCATTGAGATGTATTTTCACATTTCAAGATAGTTTCTCTCTCATAAGTCTCGATGTCACAGTACTAGATATTCTTTTGTTATGTTGGTTGAACTTATATAGATATGAGCATAATATGTGGATTTTTTTTCTGGGAAGTACGTGTAGAATTTGAGTCTTGCGAAGGTGGAGAACTTTTTGATCAAATAACCAAACTATGTAGAATTTGACAATTTTAATTCGTAACATGTATTAGCTTTTAGCATTACATATATATCCAAAAGTTATTAAATGCACTACATTTTGTCCAAAACTGGAGCTTTAACATTTATCAATACTTTTATTTATGAGTAACTATATATAATATCACTGGTGCTGAACACATGCACTTGCTTTTTATCCTAGAGTAAATTTCACATATCGTCTCTAACATTTACATTTAAAATCGCCTGGGTTCTTAACCTTTTTTTTAGCGCGCTGAGTCCTCAGCCTTTCATAAATATGCACAAAAGGTCCTTTTTTACGGAAGCCATCCAAAATTCTGTTAACTTATTGGCCAAGTTACATCAATACCCTTACTTTTTAAATTTTAAAAAAGCAAAAGAATTTAAATTTATATAAAAATAAAAAAATAAAAAAAAAGAAACTGAAAGGGGAGAGGCCCCCCTCTTTCACTGCAATTTCCAGCAAATGGCAGAAAAATGGAGGGAGACTCCTCTTACTCTTTTGCCATTTCCGGCAGAAGAATGGGGAGAAGACTCCTTCCCATTTTCTGCCCGAAATGGCAGAAAAATGGGAGAGAGCCTCCCCCTTATTTTTTCTGCCATTTCCAGCAGAAAATGGCTGGGAGACTCCCCTCCATTTATCTGCCAGAAATGGCAGAAGAATTGGGGGGGAGACTCCCCATTTTTCTACGTCAAGCTGTCGGAAATGGGCAGTGAGAGGGAGGCCTCCCCCCTTTCAATTTCTTTTTTTTTTTATTTTTTTATTTTTAAAATTTTTAAATTCTTTTACTTTTTTAAAATTTAAAGGTAAGGGTATTGAGGTAATTTGGCCAATGAGTTAACGAAATTTTGGATAGTTTCCGTCAAGAGGGATCTTTTATGCTTATTTATGAAAGGCTGAAGACCCAGCGCGCTAAAAAAAAGTTAGAGACTCAGGCAATTCTAAGTACAAAGGTTGGGGACGATATGTGAAATTTACCCTTTTATCCTAACACCAAGTATACTGCCAAAGAAACCCAATTGTGTGTTTTTTTTTTTTTTTTATAAGGGGAGGGGTGAGGAGGGTGAGATTCGAACCCAGGATGTCAGCCCTAGAACATGAATATCTAACTACTAGAGCACTTGTTCAAATCCCAAAACCCAATTGTGTTAAATAGCACTTAGTCTTCGTTTATTTTAAAGAGAAATAAATAAAAGAGAAGAAATAGATAGAAAGGGTAATGAATTTCAAAGTCCTTATTTATTATTTTAAAAAAAAAAACTTAAGGTTTAAAGTGGTTTTCCAAAATTTACGTGAGGATAAAAAAATTTTTTTGTAATGATTTTTATAATCATACAATAAATATTTTTTATTCTATAACCTTTGACTGTAGATATTTTATTACAGTCTTATAGTTTATTTAAATTATTATTATTTTAAATCTGTTTTCTCCTGTAACGCACAGGTGCAAGACTAGTATAGTAATATAGCAAAATATTTTAATATCTTTACCAATTTTAAAACAATATATTTAGAGAAGTCAAGAGAAGAGGAGAGAATATCGGTTTGGTGTGAAAAATACCAAACATTGAAAGCCGAGATGTAGGCGAGACAAGGGACTTTTTGATAATTTTCAAAATTATGAGTTGAATTTGAACTTGGGGAGCCGTTTTCATCAAAGTTGCCTTTTGGTAGCTTAAAAATGCTGTCAAAAGGCTGCTTTTGAGAGCAGCTCGCCTCAATGGCAAGCCAAGAGCGAGCAGCTTGCCGTCCGACGAAGTTGTTCACGCTCTGCCTTGTGCTCATCTACCGGCGAGCACGAGCCGAGCAAAGCTTGGTGGGCAGGATTGCCAACTGTACACATCGGCAATAGGTCCTACGTGAGTTCGATCTGCTGCCTATATGAGAGGTGCTTATATGGGTACAATGCCCATTTTAAGAGAACTCTCGATTTTCACATTCTTCTTAAATTCTAAACGAAATAAAATATGGATTGGTCCAACAAACTGAAAATGGGTATTAAGCCTTTCAAAATCTCTCTCAATTTTGTCAAAGATTACCACTTAAAGCATATGAATCAATGACCTATGCGACTTAGTCATGCGATAGGAATTATCACATTTTGCAATGTGGTGCAGACCAAAACAAATATGCCCTATGATAATGGGAATTTTGACATTTTGTCCTGCGAAAGAAATACATATGTTGAATAATGTATCGTGATGTCCTATCCAGCCATTTTCTATGGAGCCAACATGAACTCTCTTTATGGAGCTCAAATTCCAATAAAGGAATGACATGTGTGAAACCACATGTGAAGCTCATGTGGTTTTATGCATGTCATTTTTCAATAGTGTTGGCTGTGTGATATGAAGCCCAATTGTCTCCATATATAGAAAAACCGATTGTATTACAAGTTGAGAAAGATGAATGGAAGCGAAAGCATGTATGCCCTAAAATTATTTCTACGGCGATTTTTAAAATATCTTGAGGAGATAATTGTTTCAATATGATCAATGCGTTATTTTTTTCCACAAGTTTCCCTTTCACGATACAAGGATAACTGCATCTACTTGTAATTTTTCCACAAGTTTCCCTTTCACGATACAAGGATAACTGCATCTACTTGTAATTTAATATGCCCACGATTGATTTCATGAATTTCTAGTACTCAGGAATAAATAGTGTTTAGCGCTTGATCTTTTACTCATTATTAATAATATGTGTACTTCAAACAAATAAGAAATTGACAAGATTGTAAGAAATTGACAAGATTGATTCTTTAAGGGTATCGAGATACTCTTGACATGTATTTTCTCATAAATGAATCAATTGGTTACTTCAAAAAAAAAAAGAATCAATTTGGACCCCATTAATGGAGTGTTTGAGCTTTCATTTTCTTGTAGTGGAAGTGCCAAAAGGTATGCATCAACCAATTCAACTTGGACAAGGAATGTAATGCTCTGGGCTCAAATTCTATTAATAAGAACTAGCTAATCTACCCACGCGTTGAACGGGAAACACATATACATCTCTAAAACAAACTCAACCAAACAATTAATTAAACGATAAAAAATAAAAGAAAAATATGTGCAACAGATCGGAATTGATATTCTATGTTAGTTGATTGATTGCTGCTCAATATATGTGTGAAATCTATGTATAGTGATGCTTGTATACTTACCCAATTAAGTTGCCTGAAAGTTACTTTGATTATTCAAATCTAAAAGGAAATAGATAATTACGAATTTGATTGCTGCACGTACCCAATTAAACGCAAGGAAAGAAATAATTAAGAATTTGATTGATACACATATTTGATTAAACGAAATCTAAAGTATCTCCAAAGGCCAAAAGTTTCGGCTCAACAACTGCGAGATGATTAAAAATTATTATACAAAATTAAAAGACGTAATAAACAAAATTTTGAAAACCTGGGGGACAAAAGATTAAGGTGGGCAGATAAATAGATTATTAAAAAAAGAAAACTAAATGAAAATAAAAATAAGATCGGAAGAGCTCGTGTAGGGAAAGAGTGTAGGCATCATCATGACATTAGATTTTCAATTCCCTTAGAATGCCAGTTTTAGACGGGAAAAAATAGACCATTTAGTTAGTATTATAAATATATAGACGATTATTATTATTATGGTGAACAAAAAAAAGAGGAAAAAAAGAAAAATAAACCAAAATAAAAACATAAAATAAATGAGACATTAGCAACATCAACTTGACATCATCATGGCATCAGATTTCCAATTCCCATAGAGTGCCAGTTTTAGGAGGGAAAAAATAATCTACCACTTAGTTAGTATTATAAATATATATATATATATATTTGGCTTGTGAATGGATTTAATTTCTGGATAATTCTTTATCATCCAATAATAAAATTCCAGTATTACATGCATAAACAATATGTTTTAATTATTCAGTATTACACAAGAATCTTTATATGAGAAATTATACTGACACGATAGTTTCTTATATTTGCCCCATCTTTTAATTATTAAATTATTATTAGTTGTCCATGAACTTCAATTTTTTATATCCCTAATTATTCTTTATAATATTTTTTTTAAAAGCATAATAACAAATCGGTACGAATGTGTCCTACTGAAGTACATCGCAAAATAAATCAATAATACAAACCCCTATATAGAAGAAAATCAACGATATGAACCCTCATATGAGGGAATACAAACTATAAATAAATGGTAGAAAATACCATATATAGAGAAATTAAATCTGATATCAGTTCCTCTAACCAAATGGGTTAGACCTTATTGACAATTATTTTTGGTAACTTGCTATTACTTAATAATAATTAGAGTAATGATACACTTCCTCGCTAGTTTACCAATTAGTTCACCAGTTTACAATTTTAAGCCTAAAACATCTAAATCTCAAATTATTTAAATGCTTTAATTGATAGTTTTACCCTTCTTGTTAATACACGGCCAGTGAACGAATTGGTGAAGTAATATAGAAGTTTATCATTACTTTAATAATTAATATTTATTTATCCGGGAAATAATGATTTTTATCTCTAAAAATGACTGAGGGGGAGAAAAATTAGGTAATTGCATTTAACTATTTGTCACTTTTTAATCTTTTGAATGCCTAGAGACTTTCTCAACAAGTTTTCTGCACAAAGGGACATTTTTTTTTTTAAACATACAACGGGGAGACGGGTGTGGGTCTATTCAATAATTACTAAATTTAGCAAATAACTATTTTCGACCGAATGATGATATTAGGGATAACAATATATCAGATCGGGACCGATCTATTTTGTTCCACGAAAGATTTACAAAACCATGATCTGGTTCACGATCCACAACTTGCGGGTAGGAGCAGATCGGATGGGATCACAGATCGGATCAGATCAAGAATGTGATCCACCAACCGATCCATGAAACTTTTTTTAACATCATATGTTACACTACTCTAATTTACTAACTTAGCTTTCACATCATAGATTACAGTACAATCTATTTTAACAGTAAACTGAACTTAAATCGATATCAAGTATCAACTATCAACTAAGTTAAATCATGATTTAATATATATAGAAAGCAAAAGACATAAGCCATAGGCCACAAGTCATATCATAACCAAAAGTAACTTCAATAGTCAACAGTTAATATGGCAAGGTGAGACCGTGAGGGAGGGAGACAAAGTCACAAAGAGACGGTTGGGGTTTTAGGGTTCAAAAATGATTTTGGACTCGTTGACTTTGGCTGGCGACTTGAGATTTCTCTGATTCTGAAGTTTTTTATTATTATTATATTTAAACGGATCAGATTGGACCGACCCTGATCCGATCCGCAAACCTTTAGCGGATCGCAAATCCAACAATGATTTGCTCCATCTATCTACGGATCGATAATTTTTTCCTTAAATGGATAAGGTATCCGTCAGGTTTAAAGTGAATTGGATTTTTCTGCCACCCCTAGATGATATCGAATACCACTTAATTTATTTTAAAAAAATAAATAAATAATAATCAAATCACCTGGTACCATTATGGCGTAGACTTCGATTTTTTTTTTTTTTATTTAGTGACAGCTGTATTAAGATCAATCTTGATCCAATGTTATTATTATAATGACTATCTTAATTTCAAATTAGTGGGAAGTATTAGGTTTAGGCCACATTGTTCAGCTATCTCTGTCAAGAATACTATAAAATTTGCTTCCTTTTCACCATTTCATCATCAAACTACTCTTTCCTTCAAAGCAATGGCTAGTGAAGAATTCTCTAAAGACTATCTGGTTGTAAAACCAGAAGAAGCTAGTCTTCTGGATTGCATCAGAATCTTGTGTTCAAGCGCGTTTGAGAATCGGGCTTTTTTCGACGCTCCGGAATTAGAAGCCGAGTTGAATGGATTTCGTTATCGATGGATCATCTTCATCTCCGTTGTGTTGCAGAAGCTCCTTCTCTGGTTGAAAGATCCTATGGTGGCGATGGGGTCATGGCTAGAGGCTTGTTTAAACTATCCGGCGTTCAATGGTGGCTATCGCGGGCTTTTCTTGAATGTGTTGACAGGTTTTTTTTCTCGACCCTACACTCTCTTGGTCTGGTGTACTAAAAAATCTGTCTTCTCTGTAACAACTTGTAATAGATAGTCATAAGATATTATAAGACATGGTTGGAGTTCAAGTTTAGTTATTATGTACGGAAGCGCATTGAAGATAAATTATAAACAGATTACATATAGATTGGAACTTGGTGTCAAGACACTGATGATACGTAAACTCATTCTTGTACTTTTGATCCGATGGTTTGAAGGGAAATTAGTGATGCCAGACACTTCATCGCCTGAGTTCAGATCAACTATAGGACATTTAGACACGAGAATAGAATTAGACAAGAAAATTAGAAATGGCAATCTTCAGTACATTCCGTCGCTGGCTATAATGGCATCAAAATTATCGTACGAGAACAAAGCCTTCATTCAAGATGTGATCGAGGATCGTTGGAAGGTACGTAGTTACGAGTACTGAATCCTAGTTAGTCGTGTCAGGTATGTTTTGTGGCTTTGTGCTCGTAGAGGGGAGGTTAAGCCTTTTGTGGTTGTAGATTGTAGGAGGGGCGTGGATTCAAGATTTTTCCTTTTTTCCTTTTCTTTTTGGAAAAGATTTCAAGTTTTTTTTTTTTTTTTTATCGAAGTGACGGTAAGAAAGTTTAAAAGAAAAATGGAAGAACAATTTATTCCGGCTCAACCCTTCATTATTGGGAAAATTGACTTGTTAGCTGTTAGGACCCGCATGAATATTGACAATCGAGAATAAAGTTGAATGCTAGTCTATTGATTAATTATCTGAAATGTCAGTGAAGTAATCTCATATGTCATTATATTTTAAAATTTATCTCAATTGTCACCACACGTTAAAAAAATTATCTCACCCGTAGTTATATTCTAAAATTTATCTCACTTACCAATGAACTTATCAAAAGTATTGGAACTTTAAAAATTTATCCCCACTTATCATTGAACTTGTTTAAATCGGCTATTTTTTAATTGAAAACTTATCGTCTTATTCTATCATCATTTTTTTTTTTTGATAAAAGTATCATCATATATTAATGATTAAAATTGTTACATAATGAAATCTGTTTTCTACATTTTCGAATTATTATTTTTTTAATTTGAGTACTAATTGTGGGGTTAATGGGATAAGTTTTTATTTGTTTCATGACAAGTAAAGTAAGTTTTAAAGTATATTATCATTGGAGACACTTTTTCATAAAATTCAATGGCATGTAAAATAGGGTTAATTTCACACATCGTCCCCTTTCTTTAGAGTTAGAAGCACGCTTAGTCCTCAACTTTTTATAAATACGCATAAAAGGTCACTTCTAACAGAATCCATCCAAATTTTCGTTAAATGATTAAAGAAATTACCTTTATACCCTTATCCTTTAATTTTTTTTAAAAAAAGAGAGTAATTTACAATTACTGTTCCTAACCTTTTGACGTTTAACAGATTACGTCCCGGAAATGACAGTGAAAGGGGGAGCCTCCCCCCTTTCGTCTACCGGAAATGGCAGTGAACGGGGGTCTTCCCCCATTTTCTGCTTCCGGCAGCTGCCGGAATGGGTGGAGTTTCCCACCCCCCACCCAATTTCTCTGCCATTTCCTAAAGGGGGAGCCTAGAAATGGTAGTGAATTGGGGGAGTCTCCCCCCCTTGCAACAAAATTTCTCTGGCAGGAAATGGGGGAGTCTCGCCCCCAATTTCTCTGCCATTTCCAGCAGACGAAAGGGGGGAGGCTCGAGGCTCTTTCAGCTGTCGGAAATGGCAGCATTCCAGCGGCTAAGGGGGTTGAGTGGCGGGTTTTTTTTTTTCCTTTTATATTTTTATATTTTTAAAATTTTTAAATTCTTTTTTTAATTTAAAAAATAAGGAGGGTATAAAGGTAATTTCTTTAACGATTTAGCAGAATTTTGAATGGATTCCGTTATGAGGGACCTTTTGTGAGTATTTATGAAAGGTTGAGGACTCAGCGCACTAAAAAAAGGTTAGGGATCTAGGCGATTCTAACTCCAAAAGTTGGGACGACATGTGAAATTAACCCTTTAAAGTAAGTTTTAAATTATAATGGCATATGAGATCACTTTTGAAAAGTTCAATGACATTTGTGATGATTAACTCCTAATATATATATATATATATATATAATTCAACTGAGTAGTTTTATTTATCACCAGTGATAATCACCATGTTTAGGTGACATTAAATTATAAGTCCACTTAAATATATTATATGTCCCTACATTTTACTTGACTTATCATTTAATGTCACTGTACTGACACATAGAATGTTGATGAATAGCATTATTCAATTCAACTAATCATTTAATATTACATTAGTTTTTTTTTTTTTTTTAAATATGCTGAATTCTACATTAGGTTGTTATTGCACTAAGAGGCAGCAGTGTTGCATAGCATTATTTTATTTTAAAAAGTCTATAAAAAAAGTGCGACTCTAAAGTTTTAAAAATCTACTTCTCCTTTTTTTTTTTTGTTTATGCAGATGAAATATATGGACTTCTACGACTTCTGGAATGGTAAGTACAAACTCAGATTTTCATCATCAAACATATGACAGCCAATCCAAATCTGTCAACTAATCCCAAAATCTTTTGCAGACTACGAGGAAATGAACACTGCACAAGCCATAATGTTCCAAGACACCACTTCCAACAACCTTATAATCGTCGTAGCATTCAGAGGAACCCAACCATTCCGATCTCGCCATTGCATGGCGAACGGATATCAACATCTCCTGGTACAACTTTCCGGGGGTCGGAAAAATCCATGGTGGCTTTTTAAAAGCTCTAGGATTACAAAAGATCAAAGGATTGCCTAAGGATTTAACTCAAAAAGACGGGCCGAACCCAAAACTCTTTGCCTATTACACAATAAGAGAGAGACTGAAATCCTTAATTCATGAGAACAAGAATGCCAAGTTTATATTGACTGGCCATAGCCTTGGGGGGGCACTGGCTATTCTATTTGCAGCTGTATTGACCATGCATGGAGAGGAAGCTTTGTTGGATAGATTGGAAGGAGTTTACACATTTGGCCAGCCAAGAGTTGGGGACAAGGAATTTGGGGAGTACATGAATGAAAAAATTAGACAATACAATGTCAAGTATTTAAGGTATGTTTATAGCAATGACGTCGTGCCTAGATTGCCATACGATGATAAGACATTCTTCTTTAAGCACTTTGGGTCGTGTCTCTACTTCAACAGCTGCTACAAAGGGCAGGTGAGCTTCTATTTCAGTTCTCACTTCATATGTCAACATGAGGGCTGACTTGACCTCTTACTGACGTGACAGTTACTGTCAGTAGCAGATCGTGATGATTTGTAGGTTATACTAACGCATGCTTACTTGCTTTCGACTGAAATGCAGGTAGATCGAGGAAGAACCGAACAAAAACTACTTCTCGTTGCTACACGTTATACCGAAGGTCTTGAATGCGGTTTGTGAGCTCATTAGGAGTTTGATCTTGCCTTGGAGAGAGGGGGTGGAGTATAAAGAAGGGTGGTTCATGAAAATATTCAGGGTTGTGGCATTGGTGCTTCCAGGTTTAACTGATCATTTTCCTCAAGATTATAATAATGTCACTAGGCTTGGAAAATTACCTTCATATGTTTATGTCCAGGGACCAAATGGAAACATCAAAAAAGACTGAAAAATCTGTCAGAATCACATGTATTTTAACAAATTAACTGTAGTATTTTCCTTTTCCTTCTACATATGAAGTATGTTAACGCTAGATCATGCGTTGTTACTCGTATTAAAGAGATAATCAACTCTAGCATCAACATGGTGTAGTTGTCTTTGAACTTAAGTTCTTGCTTTTTTTACAAAACATTAGGCTATTATTATATCATAATTTCACAACAGTGTACAACAGTGTTCCTCCACAATACAAGCAAATGAAGCTGGAAAAACTGATGTGAACTCGGCCGAGTTCCTTTCAAACCCAAAGTTCTTGCATTGTGACAAAACGTCATCTATCATACTACAACTGTATACAACCATCGTCCTCTGCAGTAGGATCTATTGTGTGTTTATATTGGCAGGAGAATAAGCAAGCCACTGCAGATGAACCCTAAGTTTTAGATATCCACAAAATTTGGACCAAGCTCCTCATCAGCAAGGTAGGTGATGCCAAGACAACCCTGGTGCACAAAAATATGCAGTAATCGCCTTGAATCTTCCATTCAAGAAGTTCTTCTCAACCTGATCACATAATTGTTGTCAACGTCAAAATGAGTGAAAAGAAGGGGGGGAGGAGGAGTTGATCATACATTTAAAAAATGTCGGAGACGAGGTAGTTGAGCTTAAAAAAGCAATAATATTGATACTTCTCAAAAGATTTATAAGGAAATCACACAAGACAATTGTGGCATTTATCTAAGCTTACTTTTAAGCTTCATCATACAAGGGCTTACCTGTCCCCCCCCCCCAACACACACACACACACTTGTATGTTCATATATTTCTCCAATGTGGGGTGGAGTTGGGAAGTCAGATATTTAGCACTCCATGTGAGCAAAATATTTGAATAGATTACCTGTAAGGACAATGGAGGAGAGGCAGATAAAGCCAACTCAGCTAATTGACTGATATCAACATTACGGGGAAGGAACATGATGATTCTGGGAGCAATCTCCTTTCCAGCGTTGAAGACGAACTGTCTGATAAGAATAATACAAACGAAGTATATTACTGCCAGTTTCAGAGTATAAGTAAAACCCAATGTGCCAAATCGCCAAAACAGAGAAATACCCATCACGTGGCTTAAGCATACTGCTGATGTCAAATTTCTTTACTTTTGCGTAATCAGGTCCACCCCAAGGTGGTGACATAAAGACAATGTCTGCCTGCAGCCAAGTAAATATATAATATGCATAGAGAACTTCTTGGAGATTAAACGTAGTGAAGAAAAATGCATAGATCCAGAATTTTTTCATATAACAGAAGGTACATATACAAAATCTGAAGTCATATAATGCACCGCTGTAAATGGGATTGGGGCCGGGGGTTGGGGGAGGGAACAC
>CAVNYN010287599.1:0-43260 GCA_963692815.1 Nyctanthes arbor-tristis | reverse complement strand
CCGACAACACAAGGGGGAAATTCCTCCTAGTTGCCAGAAATGGCGGCCAAAAAATGGGAAGACCCCTTTTTTGGCCCAAAATGGAGTCTCCCCCCCCCCCCACCATTTCCGACAGCCAACACACCCCCCTCTTTTAAAAAAAAATTAAAATTAAAATATTAAATACTTGATATTTTATGATAATACCCCCAACTTTAACGGTAAAAATGGATGGAAATCGTCAGAGAGACCTCTGATGTAACACTTTTGAAAGGTTAGGGACCCTCACAAGTAAAATTAAATGTTAAAGACGTAATTTCAACAAATTTGAAAAGTTGGACTATACAAAAATAAGTAAAGATGAAATATATTCAATAAAATCAAAATGTAGTGGTGTTATAAAAAGCTATAGTAAAAATGTGAAGAAAAAAATTGAGGAATGAAATATAAAAATAAGTAAAGATGAAACATATTCAATAAAATCAAAATGTGGTGGTGTCATAAAAAACTGTGTAGATACAACTATCCTTTTTTCATTGAAGGGAGATTTTAATTTTTAAATGTGTGGTTGAAAAATAGAGAGATTATAAATGAAAAATGTGAAAAATAATTATTGACAAAAGACATATAGATGATATAAATTTGACTTGTTAACCAGCTTTTTAGTAAAAAGAATAGTTACAAGTTTAGACCTCCAAAATTCACTTCTGTTTTTTGAATTTTATTTCTTATTTATTAATTTCACCCTTTTTCTCCTAGGATTTTTGGCCTCATCTAAGTAAAATTGTAATCTACCGTTATTGTTGGTGACTAATTCTAAATCGCTTGGCTTCGGTTTTTGCCTCAGCTCGTTTAGAGGTTGCACCAGAGGACTATGCAACCGTCCTACTAAAGTCTCTAAAAAAAGATGGGCATTAAGTCGTTCAGAAACTTTTAGCAAAATGCCTGAAACCCAATAGCATTCAAAGCAAAACATGTAGTTTAGCAAATCCAAGAAACACCTAATGAACTCAAACATTCACATTTACATTTACTTGTGAGTTCACAGGTTGAGTAAAAAAGTATGAGATAAGTCAGCAAAGTTCGCTCCTGCATCATTTCACCTTCAGAATCTGTTGGGAGAATGAGTATATGCGAAAAAAACGAGCACTGCATGAAAATGAACCAAACGCTGGTACCTGGGATCACTTGGCTCCAATAGTCTTTATTCTAACCCCTGATGAACCAACCAATGGGCAAATTACAAAACCGAAGTAAGTGAAGGGGAATTAAAGAAAACTAACATCAAGTCCTGATAGGGCACCATCCGGATGACACCTTATGGATATGGTGCCATCCTTTGACATAGAGGCGGGCCTGAACTGACACCTACTAATAGAAGGGGGGCAATTACTTCTTTTTTTAGTTCATTTAGAAAGTGCGATCAGGATGGTGCCATCTGGCTGGTGCTTGAAAATTTTCAGAGCAAAAGAAACACTGAGACACTAAAACATGATAATAAGATTAATCACTCTGCAGGTTCTTGCTTATTTACAATGGCACTGGAGTGATGCTTCTCTATACCTGTGACCACGTGTTTATTCATCACCAAAACTCAATGTACTCAAACTACAACTATTACTCAGAAAACGACACTAAACCCACCTCCCGATACCTTTGAATGTGTTCGTGAAGAATTAGTATTAAAAGTTTGTGGTGCATCAAAAAAAGTACTCAAACTAATTCTCAAGCCTCAACGTTCTCTGCGCTTAACTTCACTTCCCCCAATACATTATGGCAGAATCAATCATTACATAAGCCTCTCCACAGAACTCCCCTTTTCCAAATATATTATTACAGGATGGTTCATTACATAAGCAATGGAGTTGAAGACGACACAAGAATGGCAATTACACTTACTACACTTGTCTTTTGAAATGCTTTGAACAGATTAATGATTTATAGCTCATCTTTTGCTTGAATTATGTTAAGCTTAGGGACATCTTTCTCACTGGGCATTACCGGAATTAGAATCCGAAAAATATGAAAGATAAAGACGAAAGAAAGCATGAAATGAGAGTACATAACATTAACGAACCTGCCTCCTCCTCCGGCATTGTATGATGTACCATGATCGAAGCACCACATAGCATGGGATAAGGATACTGGCCAGCTGAAGGACAGATATCTGATACTGAAATATCAGAAAGAAATTTGCTATTACCACATTGAGAAAAGGGGGGAAAATTATCTGTCCCAATTAAAATAGAACATGAAAAATGTGGTTTATTAGAAATCTGAATCCAGTAGAAAATTCAGATTTCAATTGCAAAACTAATTCATTGACACATGCATTCTTCAAATAATAATAATTAATAATAATAGTAATTAATAAATAAATAAAATTTGACTTACATGGAAGAAAGCTGATGAAGCCTGCACCATCCCAAAGTCTCTTGTGATCATTAAAGTTTGACGTACCAGCAACAGAAACATCAGCTGCAAATAAGGAAAGCCCCATTTCATAAATTTGCTGAAAAGAATAACAAAATCCATATCAAAATACACTCTCTGCATAGCACATTTGCTTACAATGATGACCACAGAGCGAAAGCATGCAAGAGTCCCACTAGTTGCAACAGTGTAGTCGTCATAGTCTGATTGCAGAAACTGATGATCAGCAGTCGCAAAAGTCAAAAGACGAGGATCATGAAGACCAATGTGTTGACCCCAAGCTTGCCTGAGGTAAAGAAATAGATGTAATGCCTAAAACACATTGATTCTGCAAACCACACAGAATTAGATGCAGCAACTTGTCAAGTAGAATCTCAATTAGCTATCAGAAGTACCAGCATGTCAAGAAAGAGAGAACCTAACTTTGTATATCATAGAAAAACTCAAAGTCTATATTTCATACAATGTTTAAAATAAATAAATAAATAAATAAAAATAAAAATAAAACATGATGATAAAGAGAAATTGAGCTTATTTTTCTTAGTACTGTCAAATATTTATAAATCCTCCCTATGAAACATGCCACAATAACAATAAGTAATCATTAAGAGCATAGAAAAGAAAAGCTATAATGGAGAAATGTATATTTGATGAATGTAGTGGACTCTGAATGGAGATTGACTTTTGAAGGGAGAAGAAATTAAATTTCAAAGACATTCCACAGAACGGACTGACTGTTGCTATTGGGCCTAGGACTCTACAATAATCACTTTAAGCTCAAGATCATATTTGGCCCAGTGAACTGCAAAACTCCTGTGAGTTTCACTGTCTACATTTAATAGTTTGGCCCCTTTTTTGTATATCTTTGTTCTCTACTTCTATTAATTCTTTCAGGATACACATTATGGTGTTCTCTCCGGTTACCAGTGCCTATAATTTCTCATATTTTCTCGTTCTTTCTTCAATTGATACCATCTCAAGATAAACAAGACATGAACAAGATGAATGTATCCAGTAAGATGTAAAAGCAACAGAAGTAGTAACCCAAACTCAACCACCACAAAGATGATAACCGGGCACGAACATGAATATTTAGAAAAGATACATTGCATTTCTCTTGACAGAAACTGTGAGCCTAGCAACAACTTTTTAGCATGCTTAAGACTTCCATACGGCCAAAAAGACAAATCTATGCTTTAAAGGGGAAGGGGAAAAAGTCCTGATTCCTCATAATCGATTTTATTGATGCATTCATGCATTGCACCTTGTACTTGTTGTTTTGAATACAAGAGCTCCATTACCGCAAGTTCAATTACTTTCAACTTCTGAGTCCTCAAGCGTTCTTCCTAAGCCTTCTTCCTATGATTTTCATTTAGGTTCATCCAAAGTCATTTATTCTACTTTCTTTTTTTGTTTTCCAGACCTGAATCCTGATTAACATCAACTAATGACTCTACAAAGGCGCATATTTTCTTATATCCAAATCAATTGTTTTCCTTTAGTTTGGAACGTGAGATGATACGATTAAGCTCATTCACTACACAAAGATTGCAGTTTTACTTTTCAGGACAACCTGAATGGGCTAATATAGCTAGTTTGTCAAAGTTGCACTTTGCATGATGCAGGGAGAAACATTCAGATGTATGTGCGAACAAACAACTGCAAAATCCAGCAATAAAGTTAAATAAAAAATTTAACCCTCGAGAAACAAATTTAGTGACATACTCCGGAAGATACCTGATATCAATTGCTATAACATCAGCATTACTTCTTGGAGGTGGAACACTGTAATTGGGAGAGAAGACCTGTTTGAAGGAGAAATTAGTCTTCCTATGTCCTCTGTTAAGTAAAGATTACGAATGTTGTCCTGAAACAAAGAACGAAAGCGAAATATCCTAACCTGATTGCATATCTCACAGGTTATACCCCCTTTCTTGTTGCACCATCTCTGAATGCACTTTCTATGAGCAAACTACAATTTGAACACAAACAAATAGAAATATCAGTATTGCTTCATGGCTAGCACTAGCAAAGCTTGTTTGCAAAGAAAGCAAAGATTTTCATTCCTTTTTTTAAATGTATGCATAATATATGATTACCAAACCTTTGAATTGTAGGGAAGGAAAATATCTACTTGTTAATTGTATCGCCGAATATGCGCATATGTGCATAGGACAGTAAGAATTTATATACTTTACAAAATAGAGAGAGCTAGGAACCTTTCAAGAAAGATCAACTTTTCCAGTAATAGGACAGATGGAAGCAGAAAGATTTGGAGACAAACCAGAACTCACATTAAAGAAGTCATTTTCATGAATTAAATAAAAAGGCTCAAGTAACCTTACAACAGTGGCAAAATTGCAACCACAAACATCTGCCAACATATGATTAAATAATATTGGTTCTATATTAAATTACTAAACTCAGTTTTATGGGCAAAGAATTAAGAAAAGGGACATTTGAGTTAGCTGTAACCAACTTCTTCGTTGAATATTACTGACCTAAACCAACATTCCATAATGAGAAAAAGGGGTCCATAAAGTGAAATGTGCACTGAAGTATATTTAGAGCTTGTTTGATTATATTTGTCAATTCTCTTTATAATTTCACCTACCACTTATTTGACCACTGCTCATTTATAACCACAAATTTCAAACTTTTATTAAATCTATACTACTCATTTCACCTCATTATAATTTTTCATTATAAATCAATGTCAATAATGAGAATCAAACAGCCACTTAAAAAGACACAAAAACGTTGGAACAGAAAAGGGAAAAAGATTCACATTTTCTAAAACGCACACACATAGGATGAAGGATACTGGAAAACAAGTCACATGTGCATCAATGAATGTTATAAAAATCCAAACATATGAAAAAGTAAAACGCACAAACACATTAAAAAACCCAGTGAGAAACCCGTGAATGCTTTTGTTTAATATCTCATGCGAAAAGGTAAAACCAGAAAATCAGATTAGAACCTAATTAATGAGCACCCCTTAAAAGAAGGGAATATTCAGATTTCCAATAAACATGTCTAAAGGTAAACCAATAGAAGCCAAAGTGGAAATTTTTATTTGAAACTCGTGGTAAAGATACATTTTTCCACAACAAAACCCGAAGAAGACAAATTGAGATGTTGGGGGAAAAAAAGAAAAATCTTTTTACCGCAAAAATTACACAACCAAAACAGTTAACGGTAATAAATGACCCCAGGAAAATTCAAAGAACTGAAAAGAAAATTAATACAACTAAAGAAAATAATGTAGAAGGTGAAGAAATACAAAATAAAATGCGCCAATTCCCGAACCCAACCAACCCCCACCCCTGGGGAAAAAAAGAAAACAAAGAAGAAGAGGAAAAAAGGGAACTTGAGAGTTAAGAATGCATTTGCAGGCATTACAAGAGAAGTAGAGAACCAAACAAGAATAAATAAATTAACCCACAAAATGAAAAATCAGAAACGACACTAAGGGTAAAGGCAAAGTAGTACAAGAAATTCCCTAGGGGGAAAAAGAACCTTGAGAATGCGTCCTTCAAAGCGATAGGAACTAAAATAAAATTTTGATCCCACAAAAAAATTCGGAAAAAAAAAATACTGCAAAAGGGAAACTACAAGAAAACGCCAGAAAAAAATTGTACCTTTAAAGTGCCATTGCAAGCACAGGGAGCCTCCATGTCTTTCTCCTCATCTTCCTCTTGACAAATCCTACACTCTTTCAAACTTTCCTTTGTCGAACTTCCTTCACCAACAGCATTTCCACTAAAGCTACTGCTTTTCTTCAAAGAACCCATTCCAGAAAATGCATTAACATTTTCAGCATTACAATTATTATTAACATTAATACTAATGCTTTCTCTATCCCTCTCTGATGATGAACCCTCAAAGCATGCAGCTGATGCTATTATTCTATCAACACAAACCATGAACTCATCAACCATTTTTCCTTCTCTACACAGAGGAATCAATGAGTTCAGCTATTTCTGTAAAGCAAAGAAAAAGGACAAATTTTCAAAGAAAGTGGGGGGGGGGTGGTGGGGGGAGTTTTAAAGTGGGTTGTGGCCTTGTGGGGGAGTAGTGGCGGAATTTACAAGTGGACATTTTGAGGTGTAAAAAGACGATATCAGCCCTGATTGGTGGGTGTATTTACACGTTTGTTACAAAATATCTTTATCCTGACATCCTGGATTAAATGTAAAGTACTGTGTTTGGTGAACAAACCTGGATTATTTTTCTTGTTTACGGGGAAGGGTTGGGAATTTCGGAGAGGAGCAAGTGGGGGTTTGAATTCGAACATTCTGTCTAAAATGTAAGCATCTAACTATTACAATATAATAATTTGAATCACATAATTATTGTTTTACTCTTCAGTTTTTATATTTCAAAATATAACGAAAAATGTTTGAAAATCAATCGAGTTTTCGATTCAAAAATTATAATTATAGTGAAGTTAAATGATTGGTAAAGATTAATGAATTTTTGAAATGTATAATTGTAATTGACTATTAGTCATCAAACCAGTGATAATTGTAACCTATAGAGCATGATGAGAATTAAAAATCCTTTAGGAGCTAACATTGAGTCGACAACGAAATCATAGTTAAAAAGAAAAAATAATGAGGTGCGGTTAAAAATTTTAATAAATTAATAACTATTAATGTTTCTTTTTCTCTTTTACAAAAGTTTAGTATAGACAAAATTTTAGGTGAACATATAAAATAAAACTCTTAAATGTTTACCAAATAATTTTCTAACAACTTGTGTAGTTGGGCCAATTCCTTTTTTTCCATATCGAAATTTTACAAAGTTTGAAATAAATCTTTAAAAAAAAAATTTAAGTTATTCCAAAAATTTAACAAACATTGTTTTACCAGTGAAAAAGTTTTATTATATTTTAAAAGGGTAATTAGCGTAAAATGTCTCTACTTTTGGATATTATTGTGCAAAAGGTCCATACCTTTGATTTTTTAATAATTTTGTCCCCACCTTCATATTTCTTTTACACAATCCATCCTTTTTATTATTTGTCTCTAATTTCCTCTATTTTCAAAAAAAAGCATTTTTGTCCATCTATAGTAAAAAATTATTAAAAAAGCAAACAAGCTTCTAAAATTTAATTAGCATTATTGAAAAAACAGTTATTTTTAATATTTTCGATAATGCAAATTATTTTAATTAGTTTTCAACAATATTTATTATTTTGGTAATTCATTTGTAATTTTTTTTTAAATTTTAAATTGTGTTTGGACAACAATGACCTTTTAAAAATAGAGAATATTAAAGACAAATTGATATATGTATGAACTGTGCAAAAGAAATATAAATGTGGTGATGAGATTTCCAAAAAATTAAAGTATGTACAATTTCCACAACAACATTTAAAGGTAAGGACCTTTTGTGGCAATTACCCTATTTTAAAAAGTAAGTATAGCTTACATTAAATATAAATATTTAATTATTTAAATTCGTTCAATCAAAATTTGCTTGTTTTAAATTCAGCTAAATAGGTTCGTATTTCGTAATAATTAGCGAATTTTTTTCCCACTTACTTTTTTAAATTCAAAATATTTTAAATGCGTATGTTTGAATTCATCGAATCAAAACCAAAATATTTCAATTTTCAAACCGATTACACAATTGATGGAAACGGAGTTTAGTTAGAAAATAATGGCGTTAAATTCATTTCTCCATATAGACAAAATTGTACAGTGAAAAAAATTAATTTCTAGTAAAATCATGGAAAAATTTTTTTCGGTCTATTTGTTTATTTATTGTTATTATAATGATTATTATTATGTTATATAAGAGAGAGATATGAGAGACAGGTGTGCTTTGAACAAGGACCACCCGCCCAGAACGTGAGTATATAAACACTATGACACTTGCTTGAATCACATGTTTCTGATGGTTATTGTGTTTATTAAAATGTTAATCTTGTTCAAATGAGCCGCTAAAACCCTTGTAAATTGATTTTTAATTACGCCATTATTTTTTTTTTCTTTTTGCTTGATTTATATGTGTATACTACATAGTTATATATAGTCGTTTTCTTATATATAAAACTAAATTTTTTATAGCTCGTGCTCTCTCTATGTATACATACACACACATACGCAACGTATGCAATATTTGTTTGTTGATCAAGAGAGAAAATATTTGTGTGAAGTGAGATGTCTTCATTATTAATGAGCACATTATTGATTCCATCTTGAATCTCTGAGCGTTAGAAAAAAAAATTAATTTGAGTGGCATCTTTAGACTTTTACTTATAATAATTCATTTACATAATAATGATATAAGAAAATTATTTGATATTATTATGAGTATTATTTAGGCATTCAATTAATTCAAATGGACGTCCCTTATAATGCTAAAGTCTAAAAACTTATTATGATTCATGTACATAATTATAATTCGAAATCATTTATTATCATTAAGATTAGCTAATTAAGCATACTTTTTTGATCAATTGATTTTGAATGATAAGCATTAATGACAAAGAAATTCATATATTATTATAAGCATCATGTAAATAGTCTCTGACCGATCAATTTTAGTTTATACACTCGTGGAAAAAAAATCTATTTTATTCAAATTAAGAACTAAGAACAATCCATTATTGTGTTTCATAATGAATAATGTTATTTATCTAGACTGAAAATCAGTCTTCAGTCTAATTGACATCACTATATTAGAGGATGAGTTAATATGCATAAATATACAGGGTTCCTCATTTATTCAATAACTAATAAGGAAATGCCAACTCTAGTTTACATAAATAGCATTACTCTTTCATGATCTTATCAATCGTTTTCATAACAATTTAATGATAAATAACAAAAATAATTCAAATCATGATGAACGGAAAATCTCTTCAAAAGTTACTATAATAAGCCTCTTATAATAAGAAGAAAATTGTTAAGATTTCATTGATGTAGATGTAAACAAATTGTGTATATGTAATGCACATAATTTTTACATACAAGTTTTCCGTGCAACTTTTATGTTATTTTAAGTTTTCAATGTTTCAAAACACAAATGTATTTAATTATAATGCTTTTTCAAAAAAATAGAAAAGATTTTGACATTTTGTAAAGAAAACTCAAAACATTGTTTTCAGTATAAAAAAACTGAAAACAAAGAAAATAAATTATTTTTTATCACACTCAAAAACCAAAATAAATTTAAAATTCAAAATTAAAAACTGAAATATGAAACATATTCTGAATTCTCACCCTGTGTGTTGCACGGGTAGTCTAAAAGAAATAACAGATATCAATAACGATTATACAGTAATTTAATAAATTATAACTACACTTGAAAAAATTCCCAATGAAATAATTAATAAATTGATTTGATGTATTTGTAAATAACAAAAGAAAGTATGAAAGTGTACAAAGTTGTTTCTAGGAAACAAACGAAACAAACAAAACAATATGCAAGACAGAACTCAAAGTCTATAGCATTAAATGGTAGTACTAAATTAAAAATATCAAAAAATTGTACCTGAAATATGGGAGAATTTACGATAAACTTCTAGATAAATTTGCATGAGAAACGGTTTCATGAAATTCACGTATATTAATTACTAATTTCGATGTATGAAATTCACATATCTTTCTCGAATCACTATCTAATTTGGTGTGACATCTAATATGTTACACAAAATTTAAGGAAAAATTTTAATCCAAATGATGTTTTTGAATGATAAGTCAGGCTTGTTGAATAGAAAATAGTGTGTAAACAAAAGCGTTACAAAAAGTTTCAAGCATGAAACTTTTGCTTTGGAACTCAAGCTTCTCCTGCATTTTCACATAGCGATCTCCTAAAGATGTCGCAACTTTCCTAAATCAATAAGAATGAAGACTTTGTTGCTTGTTTCACATGTAAACCAGATTCTCACCCATGCATTACACGGGAAGAATACATGTCAAATTATTTAAACAATAAATAATATGAAGGTTTATAAGTTCTTTAATTTTTTTTGTATGGTAAATTTTATATAGTTACGTTACCTAATAAGGAATAATTAATCTTTAACAACAACCAAACAATAATGTAATTTTTTTCTTGTCATCTTTAGGTAACTATAGTTTAGAATAAATTTTAACCCGATTGTTATCGTTAACGCAAATAAATATTATTTTATTTTTTTACACTAATTTACATAAATGACATCGTAGGAAATAATTACTAGTTGGGTAATTACGTGAACCGTGAAAATATTTTTTATTCGAAATTAATAAAGTCAGATAACATGAAGATTATATAAATTAATAATATATCAAAATAGTCATATATAAAGTAGTCGTAATTATTAACACTAGTTATTTCACCCGTGCTTGCACGAAGTGATAATACCATATACTATAAGCAATTCAAGAAGATTAAACATGATTGCATAAAAAATATATAAACTATAATATTTGATTATTTATGTGTGTGTAAAAAAACAATATAGGTGATGTTCGTAATATGATATCTTTCATTAATGAAGATAAAAAATAGTCTACACAAAAAAAAAACTTAAGAAAAACATTGAAGAAAATTTTTGAAGTTCGTATTAGGCTGCCAGTGTATAACGCACGGGAAAATATGTTATATCTGATAAACATAGCTAGAATAAATGATAAACGATAATACTTGTATTACAACATTTATAGTAGATTTTTTTTGGTTATATTTAACACAGATCATAATTTTTAGATATTTTCAATTTATAACTTTCGAAATATCTATATAAAATTGTCTATGAGTGAACGCCAACTTTTTCTACAAAATGCATATGCAATCGTTCGATTTTTTTTTAACTTTTGTAATATGTATTAATGATATCTAATTTTTCATAACATACATCTTCTACAGACTAAATATTTTAATATGTTAATATAATTTAATCAGTATTTAAAGAACAGAACCATCATAAGTCATGACCAAGTCAATTGGAAAAATTAGGAATTGGCTAATATTGAAGTCGATTCAGAAAACAATCCGACAGTGTGAGATAAAGACGGATACGATTCACTGCTTAATAATAAACTTTTTTCAATAATGATCCATTAAAATTTTAAACTTTTTAGAAATTTAATGCTCATAAGCCAATGTCTTATTCTACATTACCTTCTCTACGTATCTTAATATAGGCATACATCCTCAATTCTTTTCACTAAATAATCAATGTGAGATTCCCTTTTTATTCTCAAAGTCACATGTCCAATGGCCTTAAACTATAATATTTGATCGTTTACATGTGTTTAAAGAAAAACAGTATAAGTGATACCCGTAATACAATATTTTTCATTAATAAAGATAAAAAATAGTTTGTAAAAAAAAAACTAAGGAAAACATTAAAGAAAATTTGCAAGTACTATAATCAAATCGATCGTTTACATGTGTGTAAAGAATAATAGTATAGGTAGTACCCGTAATACAATATCTTTCATTAAAAATATAAAAAATAGTCTATAAAAAAAATGAAAAAATGGTCTATAAAAGAAATTGAGGAAAACATCAAAGTACTATAACCAATTCGAAAAATAATCTGACAGTGTAAGATAAAGACGGATACAGTTCACTGGTTCACAATAAACTTTTTTTAATAATGATTTATTAAAATTTTAAACTTTATGGAAACTCAAAGCCCATAAGCTAAGACTATATTATGCATAACTCTTATCTAAGTAGTTTAATATAGGCATGTACCCTCAATTCTTTTTACTAAATAACCAATGTGAGATTCCCAAAGTCATTTTTCTAATAGCTCTAAAACTATAATTTTTTATCTTTTTTGATCATTTACTGAATGTAAAGAAAAACAATATATATTTTACAAATAATATAATATTTAATGAAGATAAAAAGGGCCTAAATAAAAACTAATGAAAATATTGAAGAAAATTTGTGAATTCTGGAACTAATCCAGAAAATAATCTAACGGTGTGATATAAAGATGGATACGGTTCATTGGTTCACAATAAATATTTTTTCAATAATAATCTATTAAAATTATGAACTTTTTTAAAGTTTAAGCCCCATAAGTTAAAGTTTTATTATGCATAACCCTTTTCTAAATAGTTTAATGTAAGCATAAATCCCTAATTCTTTTCACCAAATAACTAATGTAGGATTCCCTTTCTATTCCCAAAGTCACATTTTCAATAGCTTTTAAAAAAGGAATAAAATTTCAACATTTTTTAAACAGTAAAGATTAAAAAATTATAAAATCAAATGTTCTTTTTCCACATTATTCTAGGTAAAAATTAATTTATTTTAATTTCAATTATTTAATTAAAATCGACCTGATGACCTTGAACGGCTAGCTTTTCCAATTCGATGACCAGTCCGATTTTCTGAACATTTACGAACACTAGAATCGATTAGGAAAATAATTCGACGGTGTGAGATAAAGACAGATATAGTTCACAATAAACTTTTTGTCAATAACAATCCATTAAAATTTTAAACTTTTTAGAAGTTAAAGGCCCATAAGCTAAGACCGTATTATGCATAACACTTGTCTAAATAACTTAATATAGGCATATATCTTAATTATTTTCACTAAATAACCAATGTGATATTTCCTTTCTATTCCCAAAGTCACATTTTCAATTGCTCTTAAAAAGGAACAAAATTAAGCATTTTTTTAAACGGTAAAAATTAAAAAATTATAAAATCAAATGTTTTTTTTGGCACATTAACTTAGGTAAAAATTAATTTATTTCAATTAGTTAATTAAAATCGGTCTGATGACCTTGAACCATTAGCGTTTCTAGCTCGATGATCGGTCCAGCTTTTTGAATCTTTGCGAACACTGTAATCAATCCAGAAAACAATAAAGACGGATATAGTTCACAATAAAATTTTTCTCAATAATGATCCATTATAATTTTGAACTTTTTGGAAGTTTACGGCCTATAAGTTAAGGCTCTATTATACATAACCCTTCTTCAAGTAGTTTAGTATAAGCATACATCCTCAATGCTTTTCACTAAATGACCAATGTGATATATTTTTTTTATGCCTAAAGTCATACTTTCAATTGCTCTTTAAAAACTGAATAAAATTTCAACATTTTTTTAAACGGTAAATATCAAAAAACTATAAAATCGAATTTTCTTTTTTCACATTATTTTATGTAAAAATTAATTTATTTCAAATATTTAATTAAAATTGGTCCGATGACCTTGCATTGTTAGCTTTTTCGATTTGATGACTGGTCTGATTTTTTTAACATTTGCGAATACTGAAATCAATTCGAAAAACAATACGACGATATGAGATAAAAACAAATACGGTTCACCGGTTCACAATAAACTTTTTTTCAATAATTATCTATTAAAATTTTAAACTTTTTAGAAATTCAAGCCTTATGAGTTAAGACCCTATTATAAACTCTTCTCTAACTAGCTTAATATATGTATAAATTCTCAATTTGTTTTACTAAATAACTAATGTCAGATTTCCTTTCTATGTGCAAAGTCATATTTTCGATAGCTCTTAAAAAAATAAAATTTTAACATTATTTTAGGTAAAAATTAATTTCATTTTCAATTATTTAACTGAAATCAGTCAAATGACCTTGAATTGTTAACTTTTCTGATTCAATGACATGTCCGATTTTTTGAACATTAGCAAATACTGGAGCCAATCCAGAAGTTATCCGATGGTGTGAGATAAATTGAAACAAAAAATTAAGAAAATCGATCGAAAATAAAATTGCTCAAGATAAGAAGTGGAAAGTTTAAATGCAGAAAGTAGAGTGAGAGAGATTTGAGAAAGTTTTTAGATAGAATGAGTTCTGTTAGACGAAAGAAGGAAAATGTAGATAAAGAAGAAAGATATTTTTAGATAAAATGCAATCTAATTTGGTGATTGAAATTAAAAATTGAAAAATATAGTAATAATATAAAAAGGAAATGAAAGATAAAAAGGAAATCTATAAATTAGTAATAAATTAAAAAGGTAAATAAAATTAAAAAGTAAAATAGAAATCAATGGCCAAGATTAATTTATTAAACCAACGGCTAAGATGATATATCCCAATTTAGAAAGTGTTTTGGGCAGGAAAAAGTGTAATAAAAACTATCATACTTTTAAGTATATATAGATAGATTTCGATAATTTTTAAAAAAGGAATAAAATTGTAGCATTGTTTTAGGTAAACATTAATTTTGTTTTCAATTATTTAACTAAAATCGGTCTGATGACCTTGAACTATTAAATTTTCTGATTCAATGACATGTCCGATTTTTTGAACATTGACAAATATTGGAACCAATCTGGAAGTTATTTGACGGTGTGAAATAAATTGAAACAAAAAATTAAGAAAATCGATTGAAAATAAAATTGCTCAAAATAAGGAGCGGAAAGTTTAAATGTTTAGTGAGAGAGATTTCAGAAAGTTTGTAGATAGAGTGAGTTCTCCGATGACTTTGAACTGTTAACTTTTCCAGTTCAATGACAGGTCCCGTTTTTTGAACATTGGAGAATATTGGAACAAATCCAGAAGTTATCCTATGGTGTGAGATAAATTGAAAAGAAAATTAAGAAAATCGATCGAAACTAAAATTGCTCAAGATAAGGAGTAGAAAGTTTATGTATAGTGAGAGAGATTTGAGAAAGGTTTTAGATAGAATGAGTTCTGTTAAATGAAATAACGAAAATGTAGATAAAGAAAAAGAGATATTTTTACATAAAATAAAATCTGATTTGGTGATTGGAATTAAAAATTGAAAAATATAGTGATAATATAAAAAAAAGAAATGAAAGATAAAAATGAAATCTATAAATTGGTAATAAATTAAAAAGGTAAGTAAAATTAAAAAGTAAAATAAAAATCAATGTCCAAGATTAGTATATTAAACCAATGGCAAAGATGAGATATCCCAATTTAAAAAGTGTTCTCAAGTGGGAAAAAGTGAAATGAAAACTGTCCCACTTTTAAGTATATATAGATATAGATATATGGATTTAAGATAATTCAAGTCATGTCACACAAAATCATTCAATCAACTATAAATTGAAACCCCCTTTTGTGGATATCTTTTCCATATATCTAGTTTAGGCTTTTCTCGCGCCAAGTGTGGACACTTTCTTTCGTAAAAGGATGGTATCCCTCTTTGTGAATATCTTTTCCATTATGTAAATAATATCCTTTATTTAAAAAAAAAAAAACCTACAAACTGAAATCCTAGAATCAAATGCACATGCACTTGCAAAATCGATAATAAAAAAACACACTCCTGTTCGGCTATTCTAGGTGCACATATATTTGTGTACTATTCTATTTTCTCTTCAACATTGGACAAACCTATTGGCCTGTCCGAATCACTCTCTGCATGATTTTATGTAGTCAAGCATCGCAAAATTTTACTTTATTGCTAACATAATTAATCTCCATATTCTAGGTAAATAAAAGTCAATAACATTATATATATATATATATATATATATTTTTAATAACATAATTCATTATTTGGAAAAATCAACAATTCTAACTAAAAATAATACAAAAACACACAATACACAAAAGTACTACAACTATTAATTAATTCATTATCTAGATTGTAGTAAAGAATAAAACTACGCTAAATTACCAAAGAATATAGTAGAGATCGATTAGGGAACTTTAAAAAAAATAACTAAGATATTAATTGATCTAAATAAGGTAAAAATAAAATTAAAAAATTAATTTGCTAGAAATATTCCAGAAATTAAACTCAGTAAGAGGATTAGGTTGAAAGAAAAAGAAGATTCTGAGAACCCCTGAAGAGAGACAGAATGGAAAATTATAAAAAAAGTTGCTTAAAACAAAGAAATAATAGAAAATTACTAAAAAGACCAATAAATGGGCAGGAAAACCAACAAATGAGACCTTACTCTTATTATAAATATAAATATAATTATAAATATAATATATATATATAGATTTTGAATCACTTTTTTAATTACTTTTAAGTTGTTAGACGCTATGAAAGAGTTGGTTAAATTTTAGGGTTATGATACATAGACAAAACAACTTATAAAAAATCTAACAAAACTGACATAGCACAATTCTGTTTTTCAGCACATCACATCACTTTACATTAATACAATCACACAAGCCACGTGTCAACTTTGTCAAACTTTTTGTTACTAACTTTGTCCAATTAGAATTATTCTAAATTTTATTCACTCACAATAACTCATATTAGGAGCAACATTCAATGACCAATAATACTTTCTATAGAAGTACAACAAATTTGTAAACAAGAGTTCTTAACCTACACCTTCTACCATAAATCTGATCCATCGTTTAAATTACATTCTTTATAACCCCCTCTGTCTCAAATATATGGTTCACTATTCTTTTTTTAGACGTCCCAAATAGATAATTCTCTAATTTCTTGATTAAGAAATCTGATTTGTATTATTTTACTAATTTACCATCATTTAATTAAAATTATCAATTTTAAATTCTACTGATAATTAAATAAAGGTAAACTAGGAACACATTACAAAATGTATATTTCTAATAAAATTTTTAATCTATGTGAAGAAACAATGTGGATATATTAGAGTATCTCCAATGCAGTCATTGTCATGGAATAAATTGATAATTGGCAAAAAACCACTTATTTAGCACATTAAATGCTTGACTATGACATTCTCCATGATAATGTCAAGTAATAATTTAACCATTTAAAAAATTTCTCTCTATTTCTTTTTTCCAAAATCTCTAATAATAGTTTGACAAATATACAACGTTGACATTGTTGTATTATATGATGTTTTAAATGTAATGTCAATATTTTTTGACACATATACACTTAAAATATTTTATCTTGATGTTGCATTGGAGATGGTCTTAGAACGGGAAAGTATTACTTATGGTTTAATTATTAATATTTGACTTATGACACGAAAATTTAGGATCTATAAAAGATTTATCCATTTCGTAAATAGTATAGCACATGGCAAAGCCACATGAAATCATTATATATATATTTCATAAAAAGTTATCCAACCAATTGAAGCTCAAATAGATTTTGGAGTAGCTTATATTTGAAGTGTTAATCATTGGTTTGTTATGCCTTTTATTAAGTTTGACTCCAAAATAACTAATTTAACCATTTCAATATTTCGCATCAATTACTTCTGAAAATTTTTTAGAACCTCACATCTACCATCTAACCAACCAAAATCAGTACAAAATTCTCTAGTTAATTGAATTATATACTTCGATTATATTGAGATGTCAAAATCATTAAACATGTTGAAAACTTTTCTATTACTTGTTCCATTACTAACTGAATATGACATTCTAGAGATTATTAGGTATTAACCGAATACTTTAAAGGACATGAAGGGAAAATCAAGAACACAAGTTGGTAGGGAAGCGTTGTTTAATTAGTGAGATGTGATTTAGGTATATAAAAATATTGTTTGTTTGGAATTTGGATATGTCAATGGTGCAGAGAGAGAAAAGATAAGATGGACGAGAGAGAAAGGGATAAGATAGTGGGATCCTTTATTATATGATGAAAATACTAGTAAAAATGTGGGGAATGCAGGTGACAAAATAATTAATAAGCACTCTATTGTTTTCTTGGGTATTTTTATATGACAAGCTGGAATGACAAGTGTTCCAGCTGTTTTTGAATAATTTATATTAGTGGTTTGTAGACGTAGCCATGCATGCTGGATTTCTTCTAATGCCAATCATTCAAATTATATATATATAGACACACACTCACGTATATTACTACTAGACTAAAATTTATATACATTTCTGTCTCATAAAAATAGTCCATTGGTTATTTTCACACACATTAAGAAATGATAATTAACACAGTTGTCCATATGTACCTTTATATCTCATGATTAATTGTTTGAAAGTAATTTCAATACATAAGTAGTTGGTGTGGAGTAATAACAAATACATTAACTAGGGACATATATAGAAATGAAAAAATTAAACATATACTTAATATGGTAAATATATTATCTTTATGGAATAGAACGAGTATAAGATTAAAGTAAGACTTAGATGAGTAAACAACAATATCGTTGACTACAAATTTATGTGGGTCTTATTGGTACACTTGAACAAACTCAAAGGAACTTTTAGACTATTCAAATGGTTAAAGAAAATAATATGATGATCAACAATAATGCCTCATTTACAAGTTGTCACATGTAACTAAAGTTTAGGGCACAAATTCATGGATCTTTATGGGACCATTTTGGGGTAGACAAAGGAAGAGACTACTTTAATTCTCTCTAGGTGAAATCTAATAAAAAGGTTGACACATTTAATCCTTGATAATGTTAACACCCAATTGTTTATCCACATTTAAAGATCACAATATACTCATCTCCAAGACTCCAACGCCCACTTTGTAAAGAGTATGTTAAAATTTAAGGAGTGAAAATTTCTAAAAACTCCAATGCATTCTCTATTTTTGACTCTTTAGTTTATTCTATTAAAAAAGCTAATTATGTTTTCGCGTATTTAATTAATTAATTAATATTTTTAAGACGAATGACTATTCCTTCCAAAAGATCAAATATAGTTTTCTATTATCCAAGAAATAATACATTGAAAGTCATTCGGATTGAATAATAGAGTGAGTTTATTAAATTATTAAAATGTTGAGGCTGTTTTAGAAAATTTTTATGATTAACGTTTTTAAATTAACAAAATCGTTCTTAAACAAGAGCCATCTTCAAGTTCAACAACTAACATTCACCAATCGCAAGGACTTAGTTATTTTTTTATTGGTTCATTTAAAAAGTAGGCCAACAAATAAGGTCATAAAACATCTAATTGGTATTTAGAAATTTTCATCTTATACAAATGATATACCTTTCTTTATAATTACTTCAAAAAGTAAAAAGTGGTTTTTCATGGACAATGTTGATATTGTACATGTGATTAAAAAAAATATTCAAAACAATAACGAACTCAATTGAGAATGAATTCTATTTTTGGTCTTGCCTCTGCTATCTCTCTCTTGTCACATATATCATACCAAGAATATACAAGATGGATGAAACAAAGTGAAAAACCTAGGCTCGGATTCAAACTCATCTACAAGGAAACACAAAGATGAGCAACACCCTACACCCCAAATGGTAGAACCAACTATATAACACCACTAAGGTAGTGATTTCTCTCCTTACCAAAAAACCTAGAATTTTGAATTTCAAATAAGGGACAAATAGACGTTTGGAGCTTCAAAGAATAAAATGAAAGTCTTGTGAGGTTAAATACTTAATACCAATATAGAACAAATTGGCCAAAAGTCTTGTTGGGCCAAAGAGTAACAAAAGACCACATAAGGCCCTAAAACTCCAACTTGGACCGGAGACAAGGAAATGAGTGTTGTTTCCAATCCTAAGTTTTTTCTCATAGTGGTCGATAACGCTTCAATCCTCAGTAATGGCCTATAAAGGTGAGTTTGATCATCATCGCCTATAAGAAGGTTGTTTGGCAGCATATACCCAACAAAACCTCCACTTGGGTGCCAAAGAACCTCCCTTTAGCACTCTCATATCTTCATACCTATAAAAGGTAAACATAAAGTATTAGTGACAAACACTAATAGAAGAATCTAATAAAATTGGAAATCATTTACCTCCAATGTTGAGAAGATTCAAACAACTTCTAAACTTTACCAAAGGTAACACTGTAGTGCCCATATTCGAGGGGTTATATTGTGTATGCACCTTCTCGAGCTTTATCAAGACTTGTGACACAATATCTCTAATAAAATATAGTCTAACATCTATGTGCTTGGTGCGCTTGTGAAATATGGGATTTTTACACAAGTGAATGGATGATTGACTATCTGAGTACACTACTACAACATCATTCAAAATACTAAGCTCATGAAACAAACCCCTAAGCAGCAAAGCCTCTTTAATTGCTTTGGTAGTGGCAATGTACTAGGCCTCGGTAGTGGATAGTGCACCAATGTGTTGTAATTGTGACTTCCAACTAATGCAAAAATTAGACAATGTAAACACATAAGAGGAAATGGACTTCCTTCCATCCCTATCCCCCCCTATAGTCCGCATCTACGAATCCCTTCAATTTCATATCATCTTTACAATGACCAAATATAAGACCTCCATTATTAGTCCTCTTCAAATATCTAAGAAGCCACTTCAAAGCTTCCCAATGACTAGGACCCGGATTCGACATGAACCTACTAAGAACACTTACGGCATATGCTAAATACGGTCTAGTACACACCATTAAATACACAATGGAACCGATCATATTTGAGTATGGAATATTACTCATATACTCAAGCTCTTCATCATTGCATAGAGCCCCTTCTTTCGACTACAAAAAAATGGTTAGCTAAAGGCAATGCAACTGGTTTACAATCTAGCATGCCAAACCTTTTCAATAGCTTCAAGATGTAAAGAGATTGATGTAAAAAAAAAAAAAAAATTGACCTATCCCTTTCAATTTCCACGCCTAGAATTCTCTGTGCTTTACCTAGGTCTTTCATGACAAATTTACCACTCAAAGTTGTTTTTATCTTGATTGTCCATGTAGAAGACGAACCAATCAAGAGCATATCGTCAACATATAACAACAAGAACACACAATGATTCTTAGCATCATCATGTTGAAAATAGAAGCAATGATCAAACTTGCTTTTTTGAAAACCAAAGGAAATCACGAAAGAATTAAATCTTTTATACTGTTGTCTTGGAGATCACTTCAAACCATACCTTGGAGACCGCTTCAAGCCATACAAAGATCTTTTAAGAAAACAACATGATCCAGTTTTAATTTGTCATTAAAACCCTTTGGTTGATTCATGAAAATTTGTTCATCAAGTGCACCATGCAAGAAAGCGGTCTTGACATCAAGTTGTTTAAGTTTCCAATCAAACTGTGCAACTAATACAAGCATGGAACCACCAGAGAAAAAAATTTCATTAAAATCACCCCCTTGCTTTTGTTTGTACCCCTTGGCTACCGACCTCACCTCGAATCTTGAAGGATCTTTTGCACTAATATTCTCCTTGACCTTAAAAACCCCATTTGCAATCAACAATTGATTTGTTCTTAGGCCTTGGTAGCTTCCAAGTATGATTCTTAGACAAGGAATCCATTTCCTCACTCATTGCCTTCAACCACACTCTTCGGATTGTTTACTCTTCATCTCCTCCTCAAAGTTCTTTGGCTCTCTATCAAGTAGCTCCGTATAGCTAGCATGTGCAAAGACTATCTCGGAAATAAATCCGTGTCCCCTGGGCTCCCTCGTGTTTCTTCTTTCCCTATCTATGGCTAATTGATAATTCTTGAGTGGATTTTTCTCACCGGGTTGCTATTGCATCACTACTTCTTCCTCATCATTCTCTATCCCATTTTCCACCTCATTCCCAACCTTACTTTATTGAGTTTGAATCTCTACCTCTCTAGAGGTAATAGGGACATAAGCACTCGTGGTTTCCGACTCCACCTCAAGCTGATTCATCTCTGTTCCTTGTTCACCTCATTCACAAGTTCGGAATCTTTCCTTAAACAAGGCATCTCACTCTCATTAAATGTGATATTTCGACTCACACTGATTTTCACCCTCCTTTGGCTTCTATCCCACAATCTATACCCCTTAACTTACTCAGGGTAGCCAAGAAAAAAACACATTTTTAGCTAGAGATCCAATTTCCCTTCATTTTGATGAGAAAATGCAGCACAACCAAAGGTTCAAGGCATAGAATAATCACCAAGTTTACCAAACCATTTTTTCATGAGGAGTATCGCCATTTAATGTAATAGAGCGAGTAATATTAATCAAATAACAAGCAGTCATCACAGCATCACCCTAAAATGATTTTAGCACGCCGAAACTCAACATCATGCATTTAACCTTATCAAAAAGAGTCCGATTCATCTTTTCCACTACACCATTTTGTTGAGAGGTGTAGGGAATGGTCTTGTGCCTAATTATGCCACGTGTTTTACACATGTCATCAAATTTAGTGTTACAAAATTCAAATCCATTATCAGTTCTCAAGAATTTAATCTTTTTCCTAGTTTGGTTTTCAACTTGTTTTTTCCAATCTCCAAATTTTTGAAAGTCCTAATTTTATCTTTCATAAGAAAAACCCATACTCTTCCTGAAAAATAATCAATGATAGACAAGAAATACCTATTCCCACCCACAGTAAGATGTGATGATAGACCCCACAAATCTGAAAGTACAGATTCAAACATTCTCTTAGTTTTGTGAACACTCGATACGAATGACTGTCTATGATATTTGCCAAGCACACAATGATCACAAAATCACAAATCATACACACAATCTTTACCAAATGCATTTTTTTCATTAAGAAATTTAAGTCCCTTAATATTAAGATGTGCAAGCCTATTATGCCATTTATGTGTGTGATCAACTTTAGCAAAGGATAAAGAAAAATCCATACCTTTCCTTTCCTTAATTGTAGTGACAAAGATATCATTTTTTCTTTTGCCTTTGCATATAACTAGTGCAACCTTCATCAGTCATCAAATCCACCAGTAAAGTCACATATCTGAAGCTGACCAACTGAAACTAGATTTCTGGACATTCTGGTCTGTATCTAACTCCTCTCAATATACACATAGCCTAGGTTAAACTTCAAAACGTCACCGATCCCAGCAACAATGTAAGTAGCACCATCACAATGAACAACTTGACCATTATCAGATGGATACAAATTTTCAAATCAATCTCTATGTGAAGTAATATGGAAAGATGCACTAGAGTCAAATACCCACTCATGCAAATTGGAATTGACAGACATATTTAATTTAGGAGTAGAAACAATGTCAACAAAATCAGTAACCACATAAACATCACCAAGGTCAGAATCAACAAAAGATAACACATACACCTCATCTACATTCCCTTTCCTTTTTTGTTTGTTCTTCTCAACAGTGTAATCTTTGATGAAATGCCCTGACTTACCATAACCATAACATTTTTTACCTTTAGATCTAGAATGCCCTTTTCCTCTCTTTTTACCTCCATTACCACTTGACTCACCATCTTGATAGCCCACTTGTCTATTATGTGTCCTAAACCTTATCATGCGGATCTCACCACCTATCTTGTCAAATTTCTTAGCTTTTACCTCCATCTCTTTGGTTCTAAGAGACTGACAATCTCAAGTGTTAATATCTCCCGTACATACTTAATTGCATTCTTGATTTCTCAGTAACACTCGAAAATAGCATTAAGTAAAATCACAATTTTATATTGTTCATGCACTTTCTCACCACAATTAACAATATCTTAAACTTGTTGAAGACATCAATATTGTCGTCAAAATCCTTTGAAGAATCCATTTTGAAGCTAAAAAATCTTTCAAGCAAGTAGTGTTTGTTAGAGGTAGATTTGGACGCATGGAGCTCTTCCAATTTTTTCCAAAGTTCTTTCGAAGATTTAAGTTTTCCAACTTTTCTCAAAACGACATTAGACAAGTGTAAAACAATTGAAGAGTAAGCAAGCTCATCCATTTCATCTTTTTCTTCTTTGGTTAAAGTTGCGGGAAAACTATCAGTGATGACTTTTGAAACTTTTTGTTGAATAAGAATTCTTTTAATTTTTTGTTGCCAAATTGCGAAGTCTGTTTTTCCATTAAAAATAGCCAATTCAAAATTGTGTGGTGCCATTTTTAGAACACAAATCAACCAAAAAATTTACGCAAAGCCACATAATATCACAAAAGACACTACGCTAAGTAGCAATGCAACAAAATAAGGATCAACAAAGTAGTTTCTCACCAATAGCACACAAATTCAACAACTAATGCAAATATTCACCACAACTACCAATTCAAGAATCAACAATGAGCATCAAATATCACAAAGATAATGTCTAAACTCTTCAGACATAGTAAAATAGGGTCGAAGAACACGATACCGGGCATACCAGTCAATATGGTCCGTAAAACACATAGATAAGGCTTTGAACTAATCAGATTTTTGGTTGGTGTTTGGTATCTCACTACGAAAAATGAGCAGTTACAATTGACAGACTCACATTTTCTGCATACTATTCTGATTGAGAATCTAAAAGTACCGTTGGGCTCTTCTCGTCAAGAAGAAGAAGCTGCAACAAGTTTGGTTACCAAAATCCTCCACACATGTTGTCATACACTTTGGCAATCCTCTGGCGCGTTATGTACATGGGCCGCCACTTCGATGGCTATTCGGTCCCATACGCCCGCCGATCGGAATTGCCTTATCACCAAGAGCTGAGCGGTGGTCTTGGCTTATGCTAACTCCCTCTGGATCGGCCTGAAAATGGACAAACAAATTCAAGTATTGGTGTTCCTTCGAGTTTTTCTTAAATCAACTTCAATTTTCAGCTCCAATCTTCGAGTTTCTTGTGTTCAATCCCTCTAACAAAGTCTGATACCATTTTGTTACATATATTACACTAAGAATATAGAAGATCGATGAAACAAAGTGAAAGACCTAGGCTCAGATTCAAACTCTTCTGCAAGGAAACATAAAGATGAGCAACACCCTACACCCAAATGGAAGAATCACTTATATCACACCACTAAAGTAGTGATTTCTCTCCTCACCAAGAACCCTAGAATTTTGAATTTCAAATAAGGAACATATAGATGTATGGAGCTTCTAAGAAGAAAATGAAAGTCTTGTGAGATTAGGTATTTAAAACCAAGATACAACAAATTGGCCAAAAGTCTTGTTGGGCCCAGGAGTAACAAAAGACCACATAAGGCCCAAAAACTCCAACTTGGACCCGAGACAAGGAAATGAGTGTTGCTTCCAATCTTAAGTTTCTTCTCGTAGTAGTTGATAACGCTTCAATCCTCAGCAATGGCCTATGAAGGTGAGTTTGATCATCATTACCTATAAAAAGGTTGTTTAGCAACATATACCCAACATCTCCTATTCTCAATCTCTCAATTCTCAAATGAATCCCCTACTTATGGACCTTAACCCGCCAAAGGCACAAAAAATGAGTAAAAAAAAGCCATCGTTGAAGATTGATTAACTTACCAGGTAACGATAGTGAAAAAAATTCAATTGGATTGAAATCTGGTGACGACTTAGTCGAACTCCACAACAAAATCGAATATAAAGGAGAAAGCTCATTACAGAGGTGTAAGACAACAACAATAGGACAAATACGCGGCGGAGATCAACAACCCAAATCAGCGTGACTCACGATTCTGCCCTAGACATTCGGCACAGTTGTTAAAGTCGGAAAAACTTATGGGTAATTAAGAAAAAAAAGAAACAGAAAAATGATGCTTGGCAAAGAAAAATGAGCTATTGGAAGTCTCGATCATTAGCAGTATTTGAGCCATTTATACCTGAAAAGTATCGGCTCGTTCCTAAAAAATTCGACGACTTTGGAATTTACACAAAAGAGTAGGTTCTGTACCGTATAAAAAACTCCAGCCTGCACTGCGATCCCTGTTGCATTAGAAGGTGGATAAGAAGAGATTATTGAAGAACAAAATATATATATGTAGTATCTCAATCAATCAATTAGCAAAATTGAAGAAGAATTGGAAGATATGAGGAATCGTTAGAATCAATTTGGATTTGAACGCGAGGATCTATACGCGGAATCATTGGAATCAATTTGGATTTGAACATGAGAGTCTTTATAAGGTAGAATGATGGGAGAAGGGCCAAAGGGATTTAGAAAAGAAAGGCTGACGGGAAAAGGCCCGAAACAAAAACAAAAATAATAAAATAAAATAATTAAAAAATTAACACTTACCGCAATGATGACAGTAGTCATTGGGCAGGAAACTCAACAGAAGGCACTTAAGTGCCTTTATGTGTGTGTATGTAGATTATGGCATAGATGGTAATACTTTAGAAATCATTAGGAAAAAATGCAGTATATAAGTATATAGATGTCATAATTAATAAAATGGGGTTTTAAAGTGTTACTTTAATTAATTTCATTCAATTCGACTCATTTTAATTATAATTAATGAGTAAGGACAAACAAGCGATTAGAACAAATGTGTAAGGATAAAATCGTCTAAAAATGTTTCTTCCTTGTATTCTCTTTTATATATAGTATAGATATAGATTATTAAAGTACCACTATTTTGTGATGGGAATAAATTGAAAGGTTTGGAGAAGACATAACGACAAATTAAAAAAGATAATAATATGACAAAGAATTTTGAAGAAAGACGAATAGTCATCTATTCTTTTCTTTCTATACTTGCGCGAAAGAAAATATTGTTCTAGTCCTTCTCAACTATAACCAACTTAAAAAAATTATAGCTGTATATTTTAAATATTCATCTCCATAGCTAATTTTAATTCTTATAACTTTTTCAACTTATAATAAGAGATCAAAGATATGATTGAGAATGAAAGTTGAAAAAAGTCGATTCCCAAGAATCAATTTCATAGGAGGAGTTGGATTCTACCTGCTCCTACATACATCTGTAAAGGGCAATGTGCAATTGGCCAAATTCATGCTCAATTTTCATGCTAGTCCACTTTACATTCGGCGAATTATTTTGCAAAATATACATGTGTCGAGAAATTATTGGATAACATATGTGACTTGTCCCTCAGGTAATTGGGTTGCCATTTTGTTTTCTCTCTCTCTCAAAGGCCCTCATAGTATTAGTTTTCTTCAATATTTTTTTAACTTTTTTTTAGCTTTTTTATTTTCCTTGTTGATAAAACAACATTATTTTGATGTCAAAATATATATTCCATATGAGTTTCAAATTGAAAGTCTCAATGTAAACTCTTTTTTTTTTTTTTTTTTAAAGCAACTTGTATTATTGAAAATCTTTAAGCACCTCCCAGAGGTACTGTTACAGCATCTCCTACCCCATGTGGTATGCATTGATGCACGTCACGTGTATTTCAAATCCATGTGCCGTGCATCAATGCATGCCATATGGGGTAGGAGGTGCTGTAACAGCACCTTCGGAAAGTGCTTGAACATTACCGCTTGTATTATATTACGAGCTAAATATCACCAAATAATGGTGATAGAAAAAGTGGAATACCATCCTTAATGGTGATAGAAAAAGCGGAATACCATCCGTCCAGCGGCATTCCATTGGTGATGTAATAGCATAAGTAGCTAAATAATGAGCAATACGATTTTCCTCTCTAGGAACATGAATACAACTATCACAATTTACTTCATGTAGAAGAGAAAGAACATGACCGAACATCGGCTCCATCGCTCCACAAAGATGCAACTGATTCAAGCCATGTACCAACTTCAAAGCTTCGACACAAACCACCTCTACCTGATCACCATTTCCAGCCACCAGAAGCAAGCCATATCTCAGTACTTCTGCCTCTGCTGCCTCCACCATAACATTTCGCTAACAATAAATAAAAGCTAACAATAAATGAACCGCTCATAAAAATGATTGAAAGATTGAAGGAGAAATTTTAACTTTCTTCGTTTTTGCTTTTACACTATATAGCCTAGGTTTTTTGAACTTTTTCAATTAAATCGTAACATTACTATAAAATAATAATAATAATTTAATTCAATTTGATCCTCAAATTCATTGTTAGTTAAAATTAAAAAAATATATACTTTCCATGTCCCACAAAGATTTCTATTATTCCTTTTTTGTATATCTCAAATTATATTCCACTTTTCTTAATTAATTTTTAGTTTTCTAATACACTTTTATTAATTGTGGATGGTAATCAACAAGAATGAACAATTAAAGAGAGAATTAAGAAAATTTAAATGTGTTAGTAAACAAGTCAAAATCCCCACCCGCCCTGAATTTTGGCGGGTCATAGGGTGGGTCCACCCCAACCCGATCCGTTGTCATCCATAAGTGGGATATTTGCAAGGGTATATTAGAAAATATAATCTTAAATTGTGTTTTTCAACAACATTAATTAATTACTTTTGTTAATCTATGTGAAAAATGAAAAAAAGTATATTTTTGTGGGACAGATAGACTACAAGTTTCCAAGTAGTTTATCTATTTTAAATGTTACTATCTCCACCTCACAAAGACAGCTCAATTCTTATTTTCCCTGAGATTATAAGAAAAGTTCATTAACAATTGGAAAAGCAAATTTATGATCATTTTTTAGCTATATATATATTTTTATGTACTACCTCCGTCCAGTGAAAATAGTCTCAGTTTCTTTTTTTATTTGTCCCAAATTATAGCCCACTTTTATTAGTTAGTTTTTTAAACTTTCTTATGTGCCCATGTTTAATATGCATTGATATCAACAAATAAGAACTAATAAAGTTAAATAACAATTAAATGAAGGGGCATATTAGGAAAAATGTTCATAAATTCTATTTTTTCAAGACCATTAATTGGACTTTCTTAGTTCATGTGGAAATTGATATGAGACCATTTTCATGGGACGGGGAGTATTAATTATTATACTTTAATAAATTTATTTGTTTACAATGATACACATTAAATATGAATATAATAAAAAACTAAAAAGTTCAACTATATTTTTAAAAATAAAGTGGTTTATATTTTGAGATAAAATGAAAAACAGATATAAGGCTATTTTTATGGGATGGATATACTATAATAACTTTAAATAAATGCAATTATAAAAAATATAAATACAAATTACATAAAACTATAATATATCATCCTTATTTAAAAAAAAAAAAAAAGGTAGACTATTGGATCAGAGTACTACTGTGATTAAACATCATTAAGGCAATAAGACCAAACAAACAAATTCTTTAAAGGATTCCCTTGAGGATGTATTGTTTCCCCCATTCTTTTTGGGTTTCAGTATACAGGTTTAATAACCATATAGCATTTCCCGATTAATACTTAGTGCAATATATATATATATATATATATATTTGAAAATAAGAGATTAATTCTCACTAGATAATGAAATATTCAGTACATCCAGAGATAATAACAGCTGTAGCCAATCCAGAGAAACAAATGAGATACATGGATTACTATAAGATCTCGCACGACCAGCCAACTCATGTGCAACTGCATTAGCTTCGCTTTTAGTATGTTCCACCGTGAAATTATAACATGTATTCAGAAGCAACCTACAATCCCGCACCATAAGACCAATTCTAGTTTTATAATGTGAAAAGTGTGGAGGGACATGTGAGAATAGAGGGAATAAGTGTTAATTTTTTTATTGGATTATGTCATAGATTTGGTTTCATAAGAACACCTCCAATACTTATTGTCAAGGTGACCTTTTTTTTGGTGCGGGTGCAGAGTTTGTGTACACGTGATCAAAAAACTGTAGATAATTCATTTGGATATGAATGAAAGTTAATCTTTTTTCCTTAAAAAAAAAAAAGAAAAAGGGAAAATGTAGTCAATGCAGAGAAGAATGTCTCACTTTAGACGTGCTTCCTACAATTTATTATATTGATTAATAATTTGAATTATGTATCTATCTCTCTTCTTACGTATTTTTCTCTCTTTTTCACTAACTTTTCTCTCTACTATTTCTCCCTCTTAAATTATGGGCCACACATCTAACATTAATGGTCTTACGTTAGAGATGCTCAAATAGAACCCGATCTTGGTTCTACTGTTTTAGAAAATTTTCAAATATATCAACTCAACTCTCATATAAAATGTAATATTAACAAAATTTGGAAAGTTAAACATAAACAGCTTCAGTCAATGCACGGGCTCAACCCAGTAGTAATTTAAAGCATTAACAAGAGGACTTTATGGGCAAAATCATGCCAATATTTTTGATCTAGATACGGAGATACCATGTGTACATGGCAGATTCCCCTTCCATTAGTTTCGTGAATCTACATGTAGGGTCATATAAATTATAAGTAGAGGAGAATACTCCACATACACCAAGTGTCCCGGTGTCCCGGATCAAAACTCAAAACCGTCCTACCCAGTGTTAACTAGAAGCATATTCCATCTCTCATTACTAAAAAAGAGAATGAAAGGTGATTCGAGCAAGTATTACAATGATTAGGTTCTTATGTTACAAGTTGTTTTAGGATCGAATCAATCATGCCCTTCCATTTATCCCCTTGTATATAAAATAAAAAATTAAAAAAAAAATGATAACTGAATAGATTAAGTGAGGAAATGGAGGTGAAAGAAGCTGTTTTCTCTATGGATAAATGTAGTTCAGCTAGCCCAAATGGATACAATGCAACCTTCTATCAAGGCTGTTGGTCTATTATCAATTCAGACTTGGTAGAGGCAGTAGTGGATTACTTTAACATGCACATTGGTATTTCAATTACTTCTATTGGGCTTCTCCTAAAAATTGAAAGGAATATTCAATCATGTGATGTCTTGTCGTCGGGATTTTATTTTGCAGCGGTTAATTAAATACTTATGTTACTAGTAGAATATCTAGGATTTGAATCTCACTTACTCCTCCCCGAATTTCTCACCTCTCCCCTGTATCCCCCTTGTATGAAAAAAAAATATATGTAATGTCTTAAATAAGATCATCACAAAAATACTTGATTGTCCAAGGTCATACTTAGTTAAAATCAGCTTTGTGAACCAATGTGGATTCACCTCGGGTATATGCATTTAGGAATGGCAATGGGGCGTGGAAGGATTTGTCTTTCCCTGTCCCTGCCCTGCTTCCCACTTGAAGCATGGTGGGAGCAAGGCGGGTTAAGGGCAAGGCATTGAGGAAATTATTTTTTTCCCTTATTACTGAAATATTATATTTTATCTCCGTTACATATTGCCATCACTCGATTCAACATTGTAGATTTTATTATTATTATTTTTTTCTTTTGATTCAGATTTCAAATTTGAAAGAGATTATTATTGACATAATAGTGTAAAATTTTAACAAATGTAAATTGGTAAAAGCCAGGTCTTGAGTTTAAATCTAAAGTGAGTCTATTTTTTAACTGATTTGAAAAAAAAAATTAATTTAAATACCCGTCCTTGCTCCTGTTAAGGGTTCGGGGTGCTGGGCGCAAACGCACGCCCTATCCCTGCCCAATTTCTTAACGGAACGAGGGAATCGCCCCATTCGGGACGGGCATGGCTTTCCAGACTAAATTGCCATCATTAGATGCATCTTTGAAAGCATTTTATTGGCCCAAGAACTGGTTACTCAGGTTGGTAGAAAGGTGAGAGGGAATCTAATTCTAAACCTTGAATAGAGTGTTACGGATATTTCTATTAAAGGTGTTGAAGAAATCTTGTTTTGATGATGAGTGGATTGAAAGGATTTACAGAAGTATTTCTAATTGTTATTTTTCTATTATTATTATTATTACTAGATTTTCTACCTGTGCGTTGCACAGGAATCAAAAGAGAAACTAAATAATTCAATATAGTATATCAGAAATGAATTATAGAAGTAAATTAGAAATATTCTATATATCATTTATTATTGACATGAGCAAAACAAATGAATAATCAATAAGTTTACCACTTTGCCCATAAAACAGAAAATAAATTGACAGTTCATTCATTATTAAACATTATAACTTCAAATCAACTCGGTTACCTTCACATTTTTGTGGTAAAATCCTCTACTATGGCAACAGCCAAAAGCATTAATTAGTGGCTGAAAATTTAGAATAAAATGCCAACAATCATCATTAACGAAAGTATGTTCTATCAAATCCAAAAGGATAAGTGAAAAAGAGCAAAAGAAAATACTAATAATCATTCAATAATATAGATGACCCACTGTAAAAAATGAAAATAAGGACGTGGTCAAAAGAAATAAAAAATAGAAGACAATGGGATATCGCTATATTTCTTTTTTTTTTTTCACCCGCGTCAAAGGATGATAAAATAACTATCGATAGTTAGCAATAATAAATACAAAATCAAATAACGATTGCCAATTGAGTTATAATTTTTTTTATCTTTTATGCATATATTTTAGATTTTTTAATTATTCAAAATTAGTTGATGCACGTACTATGCATATTGTAAAAAACAATATTCTAAATTGAAGCTTCGCATTGCTAAATCAGTAGTAGAAAATGTTAACAGACCAAACTTACGATTTTGTTAAGTGATGATGATCTTGAAAGTGTATATATTTGCAATTTAAAGGAAGAGTTGAGGGAGGAAAAAGGAAAAAGGAAAGAAACATCTCAGATAGGAACCCATGTTCCTGTCAACATTTATGCAAGGCTGAAAACATTTTTTTTACCATTCCTACAAGCCTCAAAACATTTTTTTTCTTTGACATAGAAACCTCAAAATGTAAAACATGCAAGAACTTCAGAAATAAACTTGCTTCCTTTATTGATTAGACATAAATACATTGGGACGGACTCTAAAAATACATTGATAGGACTGACTCATCCTAATGCGATTTGGACCAGGGAAAATGGAGAAATTTTATACAGACATCAAATATAAAGCTTTGTTCTTTCACTTGAATCCTCTTTTTCAAGGAGGCTCCCATCTTGGTAAACTATGACAAAACTTAGATTAGTTAAATGATCATCACAAGTTGAACTCAAACCTCCTCAACCCATGTCCTCTATTTTGATTAGTATTGCATTCAACCAGAAACGTATTTGGCCGTGGAAATCACATTATTCAAATATTCTAAACTACACATTTCTGTAAGATCTTATAACATTTCCTCATTTGGTCAATTTCTTCATCTCTGATCAAGTGCCTTAAAAGCTCGACATGGTATATTGTTAGATAAATATTGCTCGAATCAACAATAATATACAACAACCTGTCACAAAGAAGTGGTTAGACTAAACAATAAATTGGTCGGCTAATTATTTAAGAAAATGAAGAACAAAGAAAAAGCAAAAGAAAAAGTAGAAAGAGAAAAAAAAGTATAATAATTAAAAAAAAGAGTAAGATAATGAAGAATACAAACAAAAACACTACCTAAACTATAATTCTTCGAGGTCAGAACAAATGCTCCTATATGCATCGACAGTTACAACTCTCCAAGTAACATGAACTCTATATATAAATAAAAATCCGCTTAAAATCAATTAACATGAAACGTCCCATAATTCTTTGTATTGAATAATGCAAAGAAAAATACCATACTTCAACTCTAATTCTTCAATATTAGAATCAATGCCCCTAGCTGCGTCAAGAGTCGAAACTCTCCTAGTAACATGAACTATTTTTAAAAAATTGATTAAAATCAATCCATAGACACCAAAAAGTCTATGCAATAATTTTCAGAAAAAATAAATCAAATATAGATAAAAAAAGAGTGATGTGATTTTCGTGACAAAAGTCTGCATACACGGTTGAAAAATACATCAACTGTGTAATTAACTGTGTAACCCATTAATGGAATACTACATCACCTTGAAATTGTGCTCAAATTGTAGAAAGTTAGACACGACAGTTAAAGCTAACTCCAAAATTAGACAAATTAAGTGAAAAAGTAACCAAGAATTGAAGAAGAAATCCTGGCAGAGTAGCAAGGGGCAAACATATGTTGTGCATAAAACAGCAGCATAATGGCCTATATATATACTACATGGAAGAGATAAGATGAAGACTTAGAGTGTGTTAAGTAAAAAAAGTTAAAAAATTTGGGAAGTTTTAATCATATAAATCAGCTTTGTTTGGATATGAATTAATCATTAGAATTTTTTTTTGTCAAAATTTTATTATCTTAGTGTTTAGTTCGAGTGGGAATAAGGATAACCAAAATAAATGCAAATATCGTTATTCATTTGATTTTTATAGTTGATAAATTTTGATTTATGTTTTGAAAGTTGTCCTGAGTGACAAATTTTCAATTTTTTGTTTATTTTGTCAAGACAAATGAAAAATTACCATGAGTATATAATATATATGTAAATCAATTATTCGTTTATTTTAATATTTAAGTTATTTAAATATTCGTTTTTAATTATAAATGATGAGAAATTACAATCAGAATAAAACTCTTAATTATTTAAAGGGATTCTTAATTATCTAAACTCTTAATGAGATATAGAGTCTAGTAAATATAGTGTTGTACCCCAAAATACGGGTCAAAGCTAAGAATAGTCAAGTCAATAGTCAACGGGTTGAAAGTCAAAGTACATGTGAGATTGAGGACTATAATAAGCGAAGATAATCATGAAAGTCTATTTCCGCTATTTTGCCAAAGAAGTCGGCCAAATAAGAAACAAGTACAAAATAAAAGGATTATATGGAAATTATCCAAGACTTAATGGTTAAGGAAAGATTGTCAACCAAATGGTGGCCACTTTGAGACACTCTCACGTGAAACCCCATATCTCTCTCTCTCTCTCTCACATTTTCAATGATAAAAGGGGAAGAAAGTCTCTCTCCCTTGGATGCTTTTTCTCTCTCGACATCTTTCTCTCCTATAATTCTCTGCAACTCTCAAAAAGAGCAGAAAACAGGGTCATCATCCTTCACCCTCTATGACCTCCATTTTTACTCACAAAATTAAAGGAGATAGAGGAAAAATGCTCTATTTGATGTTAAGATGATGATACGCCCCATACGGGTTTGATCCACTCAAAAGCACTTTCAAAAGTTGTATACAAATCCAACTCGATTTCGTTATTTATCATCTTCTTTGTTTGTTGGCTCGAATGCAAATTTTGACGTCAACATGTATTGTTCTGATTCTTAATTACCCAAACAATCGATAATAAAATAAATACAAAAAGTATGTGTAAAACATATTCTTAATTATCGAAATTATAGAAAGTAGGGAAGAAATGAAAAAAAAGTAAAAAAAATTTATTCTAATATTATAAATTAGTTTCGAATCGATGAAATTGCCCTCATATAGTGGACACCTAGTGCACAAGTAAGATAATTGCAAAATTGATTGATAAATTCGGAAAGTTATTTTTATATTTATTTTTAAATTATAAATAATTAGAAATAGAATAAAAAAATGCTAAAATACAAATATATAATCCACTAAATATAGAGTCCTAGAGGAAGAAATTTTTAAAAAAATCATGAAAGCTACTTTAATATTTAAGTTATTTAAGTTATTTATTTTTTAATTATTATAAATAATGAGAAATTACAATTAGAAAAAAACTCTTAATTCTTGAAAAGGATTCTTAATTATCTAAACTCTTAATGAGATATAGAGTACAGTAAATATAGAGTTCTGATTATTAATTATCCAAACAATAGTAGATACTAAAATAAATACAGAAAGTATGTGTGAAATATATTCTTAATTATCCAAATTACAAAGAGTCCTGATTCTTAATTATCTAAACAATGGATAACAAAAATAAATATAGAAAGTAGGTGTGAAATAGATTCTTAATTATCTAAATTACAGAAAGTAGGGAAGAAATTAAAAAAAGGTAAAAAAGTTTATACAACGCCAGTCAATAGGCGGGAAATTACAACGCCAAATAATTTCTCTTATTATTAATATATAATAGATTATTATTAATGGGGAGTTAATTAATTGGCTTTTTTCCCTCCTCTAGAGGTTTGAGATAAAGAGAACCATTGTTCCATCTTTATTTGTTATCATGGCTGACTCTCTCTCTAGGTTTTGAATTCTTTGTATATATGCTGCTAATCAAGGCCTGAATCATATATATATGTATAGTGCATGGTGCTATTTTTATATTTCACTTAAACTTTGCCGATGATCACATTGTTATATTTACAAATGGGCAAAACAAAGTATGCGAAGAAGATTACGAGTTTTTTGGATACCGATGCATCTTGTTCTAGACAGGTTGCTAATGTTGAAAAGTTCTTTTACTACAATAGTCATCTACCAATAGACTGGGTTTCAACCTCAATCTTTGCCACTTAAATATTTGGGGGTGCCACTTTTATGAAGGAGCTAAAAAGTTATTTGTTTGATCATGATCTTATATTCTTATTCATAAAAAATTAGGGAGAGAATTCTGAGTTGGGAAATCTATGGTTGGTAGGGTAGGCATGTTCTGTAGGTCTTAAAAGCTTTTGCATGCAAACTATGCAGGAATCTTTATGGAGCTTGGAGTCATGTGATTTATTCCAAGTATTGTAAGAAGAAGCATCTATTGCAGGTTACAGCTAAACCCAACGACTCTCTGGTTTGAGTTCTGATTTCAATATCGTCGTGGGTTTGGTTGGCATCGCTTTGACGGGGTTCTTATTATTGGGGATGGACGCTAAACTGCCCTTCACCTACCTCCTTCCCAAAGATCACCTTCCAGTCTCTAGTGGTGGAGACATTTTTTTTTTGTTGGGTGTAGGTAATTATTCTAACAATCTTTTAGAAAATGGAGATAGATTCACAATTTTATCCTTGTGCATTGTATGATTGAGGAAAAATAATTTAAAAATAAGAGGGTGAATACCCTATTTTTGTAAAAGAATATCTGAATAATTATCTACAAATAGCTGAATTTAACAAAAAACGACGCTCGCTTTAATTTTAATTAAGTATTTCGAACAATATCAATTTCAACCTAAATAAATACCGCCTTTACATTGAATCTCCAACATAGTAACTAAAATCATTAAATAAGTCATAGATATTTGACAACCCTAGCAAAAGGTGTGTATAACAAGTTAAAATTGAACCATTTTTCTTGTTTTGTATGGACTAAACCATTAAGAACTAATAGATTTATAATTGATTCCATTTATAAATAAGAGTAATGATTGTATTTTAGTAGATATATGTGAAAACTCCTACATTCCGACTTAGTAACAACTGAAATAATGAAGGGACCTTGGCCACATAAAGTATAAAGACTTCTTATCATGATTAATATCGAGTCATATCTCCTACTTCCTATTGTGTCACTTGCTTATTCCAAATAAGTTACATGTTTTTAAAGAATGAATTCTATAAATTAGGCCACATAATCTCTTTAAACATAAGGTGCTAAATATGCTATCTTTTGTACGAGTTTTTCTACTTCCTATTGTGTCACTTGCTTATTCTAAATAAGCTACATGTTTTGAAGAAAGGATTATATAAATTAGGTCACATCATCTCTTTAAACATATAGTGAGCGTTCACTGCAACACAATTCGAACTGCAGTGAGATATCACTAATATGTGCTTAATATTTATTGCATAGTTATATTATTTATGACTAAGAAATTCGCATAAGCACTATTGTTAAATCCCACCGCAATAACGATTTACTAGTTAACTCAATAACGAATTACATTAATCATATACTCTCCCATCCTAATTTTATAAGCTTGTTTTCTTTTCTTTTCTTTTTTTAATGTACAGAAAATATATAATCATGCTTCTAATTTGAGGAGTACTTATTATTTGTCATCTTACAAAATTAGCCTTATATATACCTAGAAATAACTATTATTTATCTTATTAAATAAGTATATATTGAAAAAAAAAATTTGAAAATTTTATTTTTTCAATTAAAGTTGTGTGAAAAAGTAAAAGAACCTGTATATTGGGACGAATGGACTAATTAATTATTAAATAATTAATAAATTATAAATAAATGTAATTAAATCACGTATTTCTATTTGGCTTGTCATTTACATAGGGGAATGAGTGGCGTCTTCAGAAATTTTTAGTTATTACCCGAAGCTCGCCGCCTCCGCCTCCGCCTCCGCCTCTATTCTCCATTGACTACAAAGCCATGGTATTTCTTTCTTTTAATTGTTCTTCTATATGCATAAGAATTCATTTAATTATTGTGGTTTGTAAAGGATGGAGATCAATTAAGATTTCATCTTCTGCTAATTCGATTTTCGAATTCAATTAAAGACAACAGAATTAGGGGCAGGTGTTTTTGGTTGAGAAAATTAGAAATTGTGCGTTTATTAACATGAAAATGGGATGAATCCTATGTTTAACTCTAATTAATATTTTCCTGGTTATTTGAGTGGAGAATTGGTTACGTATTGTCCGTAAACGATCTGTTCTAATTTTTAGTAATTGAAGAATCAAGAACTATCTGGAATTCTTTTTAATTATTAATTTTTTGGTTCATGCATTGAGTTATGTGCACTTATGCAGCTGCAAACGTGTGATTCTGATGTGGTTTCGTGGGTGAGATTTAGATGTTGAAAAGGGGAAAAAGAAAAAATAACATGTAATCTAATTAAAAATAAGCCTCGGCATTTTGTATGCTAAGTTTTTGTGTAATGCAAACGAGAAATTTCCTGTGCTTGAGTTGCTTTCTTGGTAGCATCAAGTCTGAATTAATGGTCTGTAATATTAAGTTTACCATAAGATTAAGTGGTATCTGTCATCTATAAGTTGCAAAAAGGGATCATATGAAACCCGGTTACATGGCTGTAAGTGAAATAAAGTGGTAAACTGATTGTTATCTCAGTTTTAAGATCACTTTTAGTGTTTCTTGAACATCAAGTTGTGATTGGCAAGTAAATTCTGCATCCTGTCATTTATGTCATAAGTGGGAACTGCAGATGAAGGCTGAAACACAGGGATACTCTGCAATCTGCATCTTAGCAATTCTAATGAACAAGAGAAATTCACGATGCTTGAGGTTATTTATGCAGAAGTTATAAATATCAGTGCTTGTGCAGGTGTATACTGATATTATAATTTGCATATTTTGTCTGGAATTACCAAACAATTCAGCTTAGAGGTGTAACTTATAGTATGCTGATTCATTGTTCATCTTCTGGTAGTAATACCATTTGTAATCTTTCATTTATTTTGTTTAGGTGCGCTTACAGCCTGATCCCTTCCTGAATGAACTCACTGGCATGTTTGAGCGGACTACCGAAAAGGGCTCTGTTTGGGTTACTCTAAAACACTGTAAAATTTCCTCTTTTTTAACTTTCAAAACTGTTTTTAACTGCTGGAAGAATTCTTTCCTGTCAGGTGAATGTTAGACGAAATGCAGTTGTGTTTAAACTTCTCAAAAACTTATTGTGCTTTATGTTTTATATTCGCAGCATCAGACAAGTCTAAGGTGCAAAGGAATAAGATGAAGACATCAGGGGAAAAGATTGAGTATAGATGCCTCATTCGAGCAACTGATGGCAAGAAGACCATCTCCACTTTGGTATAACTCCAGGAATTAATTTCTTTATGTTGATTTGGGTTGGTTTTGAAGTTCTCCGACCCCACCCTCTTGGTCTTGCCTTCTGTCTGTATTCATGCTAGTTGAGTGTATGTTCCACAGATTCTTCAAGAATTATGTGATTTTTGAATGATTAAGTACTGGTCACTGTCCGCATGTTAATGTCCCACAGCATGCAACAGGTACTAGTTTATGAGATAGAAAATTGTAAGGTTGTAAGTTTGGGAAAAGAGTAATTAGGTTCTAGTTAGCCTAGCACAAAGAAACAGCCTGACAGAAATATATTTGTTATTATGTTACGACTTCTTAAAGAAAATATAGTGTATGGTTATGAGAAGGTATGAGTTTAACTAGTCGATTTCTCTGAGGATATTAATTATCTACAATAAGAGTCAGTAAAAGCAGAAAATAGTTGCTCAGAGTTCAGTTGCCTTATAGTCTGCATTGATGTAGCGATCTCAATTAGTTATTCAGGCATGCCTGTCAGCTGGTAAATGTACAATAAGCATATACCTTATCTTTGTGTGATTTAATTACTTGAAAGTAGACAATGTTGAACCATTTCATTGAAAACAACCAAGGTCCATCATCCATGCTATGGATATCCAATAATTTGTGCAGAGACGAAGTACATAAGTTCGTAGGGCTGGTAATGACAAGGTATGCAAGTAGGTGAGGGTAAAAAGAAGTATTACCTATTTACTATGAACTCAGTTATGCATGATGAAAACATTTTATCTCCACATGGATAGGTGAAGTTCTTTAATTAACAGACTGGAACAATTGGGAAAAGATTATCCTTTTATTCTAGAATGGCTAAAATATGACAAGAAACTCACTTTTGTAAATTACTAAATCCGGCCTTTAAAAAGTCTTGAATACTTGCTCCAAATTTATTGGGATATGGTGTTTTTCTTTTCTTTTCTCCTTTTTTTTCTGCACATGTTATTGAAATATATTATTGTTTTATTTTCTCATGAAAAGCTATGATCCTCGTACTTAACATACTGGGTAAATTCTATTGACACAACATGGGTATTGGAACTAGATGTGTGGTGGATCCCTGAGATGAGAAGACGACATGGCAAGGTACATGTCATTTGGCTGAAAGATGTTGGAGATGGAAGTGTGAAGAGATGGGTTGAATAAGACTAACTGCTTGAAATGAAACCCTACTTTTTAAGGTTCTTTAAACTAAATTGGGCCATTTTTGAACCGTTAGTTGCTTTCTTGAAAAGTTGGACAAAGTTTTCTCCAAAATCATATAACGGCACATGTTTTAAAGCTTCGAGCCCAGCACCCTTTTAAACTCAATGACTATTTAAGGTTGCACATAATTCAAAGATTTCAATTAGCCAATTTCAATGTTCAAAAATTTGTTGTCTATTTCAAAATAGAAATTCGTGAAACCGTTGTTATCTACATATTTATTTGTACCTACTAGCACCATTCACTTCACCACTTATTTCATTTGAACTTTTAAGTAGAAGTGGGAAACTAATAGTGACAGTCTACCTAATTTTATTATATTGCGTATCTAGGTTCCACTATAATTTATTAACAAGGAAAGAAGAATTGAAGAGGATGTATGCATAGGATTAGAGTGATTTGGATGAAACATACAACTGCTAAAAAACTTCTGTATGGAATGCAGATTCCTCTGACTAAAAAGCTAATTTTGAGAACAGTGATTGGATATGCTTTGCGTTATTTTTTCGAGTGTTTGGCTATCAAAAGAAAATATTTCTGTAAGTTGAACTTTAGAAATGAGGACGAGGTATGGTGTTCATACTAGAATGGATATGATAAGATAAAAACATATCCCAAGTAGATGATTACTCTAATTCAGAATAAATTAGGGATGGCAACTTAGGCTGTGGAGATTGGGTTGTGTAGACCTAAAAAGGCACGGTTTCATGGAGGGACACAGCCTCAGCAGAAGTTAAAAGGAGGGTACCCTGTTATAAAATATAGATGCTAATGATCTAGTTACTTTAGATGTTCTAGTAATTGTAGCGATGAACTGAATGGAGCAGTGTAACATATATTTTCCTGTCAAACCCTTGTCCACTTTATAGACAACACATCAGTAATTAGTCTGTTCTACTGCTATGCGTGACAGTATGTAGGTAAGATGTATGGGTTTAGTTTTGCACTTCAGCCGCAAGCATAAAGGTTTCGAAGTGATTCATTCAATGGGCTTCAAGTGGTGTGAAGAGTTCTAATGATCATTTTGGACTTTGTTTTTCAGCAAAGTCAAATGCCAGTGTTTAATTCAAGGCACAGAGCTATTCCATTCCGAATGGGTACAATCACAATACCCGGCTCTGGGGAGAATGAATTATAGAGGTTTGAGAAGTACACAAATTTCTCACACAATAAATAGAGTCCACGAGATGCTGTTTAAGTGAAATTATATAAAATAGCTGCAGATTTATAGAAAATGCCTTGGCGAACAAAAATAAAGAGTCATAGTTGATAGATGCATAACAACAGAAATTCTGTAGTATCAGTGTAGCACGTTCCCATGTTTGTTTAGGTATATCAATATGTTTATGATTCTGAGTTCATCAAACTCTGGATAAAATTAACCAAGCCGTACTGTAGATAGCATAAATTGAAAATTTTGCCAGGCAAATTGAGGCCTTGCCTTTTGGAAAAGTATAAACTTTCGTCTAAATTTCACCTATCAAGGTCTAGATTAATGTTCAGTTCCATTTGGTTGACAGCAGGAACTGTTGTTCCATTATGGTCTGATTTCTCCCCACATTAAAAAGAGGATTTTTCTCATAGCTGGTTTGTGAAATTTTAAATTAACATGTTGTGGAAAACAAGTGTCCATAAATATGGTTTTTGATAGGCAAATGGCTTATCTCTTTTCAAAAAGAAGTTATGCATCCGATGCCTGAAAAGTATAGGAGAGAAAATTGCTCCATCTCTTGCCTTACCAATTAAGCTAGTAAAACATTGCAATATAAACACATTTAGGATGCCTTTTAAAGATGTTCTAGATAGATTGGCAAATGGAGAATATGTACATGTAACTTCAAATGAACAAGATTACAAGATGAATCATGTCTTCTTTATAGTACTGGATTCTGGTAGTGTCCTGTGTTGGAGGATTGCTCTTTGATTAGGTGTGATGTTGCACAATAAGTACCACATTGTGGCGTGCAATATTTAGAGGGCTGTATATCCTCCATATATTTACTTGTGTTGTGCTTGTTTATCATGTTGACAATGTTATAGATTTTTGCAGTGCTCCTATTTTTTTCAGTATTTATATGTCATACGTATGCTTGTACAATCTTAACTTGTTACTACATTCATATTCTTTGCCCAATAAGGATTTAATTACTTCTTGAACTGATGCTGAATCATTCCTGCTCCTGGTTGATCTGATAACAGGTTGGTCCTAAAGATCACCAGCGCTTTCAAGCTAGCTATGCAACGATCCTGAAAGCCCGCATGACTGCCCTGAAGAAGAGAGAGAGGAAGGAGAAGAGAAAAGCAGCCGATTCTGACAAAAAAGATACAAAAAATCGTTCTGCTGCTTCCAGGACCCACTAGTGGAACTAGGCTCTCATTGGTCATTTGGTCATCCATATCTTTTCATAGATGCAAGATTTGTTTTACGACGTTGAGTTGGCCGAAATGATTTTGTTGACATTGAACATATTATGGCAGGAAAATTGCAAGTACATAATCTATTTTGCCCAGTGACATGGACTCTTCATTTTGGTAATACTGGTAAAATCCCCCCACGAGGTTTGGTTTATGACTTGTGCTGTGAGAAATGAAGACTTATTAAAGATGTTTCCAGTTTGCACCACGTGGAAATTGGGGGGTTTTGGTTGTGTTTGGTGTGTGTGTGTGTGTGTGTGTGTGTGTGTGTG
>CAVNYN010287598.1:19136-37195 GCA_963692815.1 Nyctanthes arbor-tristis | reverse complement strand
TATATATATATATATATACACACACATACACACACAATTGTACGGTAATTTTCTCGTCAAAACTGTTAGAAGTAAGGATATTTGCATTTTTTCACTTTTGGTTATTCACCGCTTTTTAATTCTTTCAATTTCTAATTGCTTTCTAGATGTTCTCAGCTATAACTCCAGTCGCATATGACACACACACACACACACACACACACACACTCTCTCTCTCTCTCTCTCTCTCTCTCTCTCTCTCTGTGTGACAAATATCATTTTTCATATCTATCTTAAAAATGTTACCAACTATCTTATCTATTTGGGTTTATCAGTTTAAATTTGTGATTCATCGACACAATTCCTTCGTCAATCAAAATTCCTTATCTTTACTAGGAAAAAAATTTGATGAGGATTTTTTTAATATAAGATTAAGGTGCTTATAAATTCAACTAATACATTCTAAGCCCCTTCAATAGCGTTTTTGATATTTTAAACTCTAAAGTAAGAAGCACATAATAACATTTAATTAGAAAAATATATACAAAAAATCATAATAATGAATAATAACTGAAAAGCACCATTATGAATTTACAAGTTTTATAATAATTTTGAATTTATGTATTTTTATTTAATGGACTTTTTTTTACCACTACAAGTTATACATTTAAATTGGTGCTTTACATCTATGTTAGTTATCAGTTTTCTTTTAATTTTACTCTTAATTTTGTTAGCGATATTAATTAATACTTTAGTTTGGGTTTTGTTTCTTATTCATTAGGAGGGGCTTCAGGTATAAATTTTAATTTGTACCAAATTATTATAGTAGAATTGGATTCTTGAATAAATATATAGAGTATATAACATTATACATAAAAATATTATATAATTTCCTTACAGCAACCTCTATCGTGTGATTCAATTAAATTGTTGACCGTCTATGAATTTTTTCTTTTTTTCTTTTTCTTTTTTGGTGGTGTGAGCCTCTCTGCCAGAATGACAATTTTGGGTATTTTTGACGTTCTGAATTTGGGAGTGGGACGGGTAGTTAGGTAAATATAGGGTGGTGAATAAATTGTATTGTTTTTATTTTTAATTATTTTTAAATCTTATTTGTTATTATCTACGTATTAATAAAAGTAGAAGTAAAATTGAATCTTCAATTGGAAAAGATTCAATTTGGTTTCAGATTCTGTTTGGAGAATATTTTTTATTTTACATTTTTTTTTACAATTTAATTCATGTATATTGGTAGGTTACATAACCTATCACTATTGATAACCGCTCACTATTGATAAAAAACACCTGTAAAAAGCACAATCATACTTTGCAGTTAATAAGGTAGTGATCGGTTACTTCAACCAATACTAAAACGGTTAAAGAAAATTAAAGTTTAAAAAACAAAGAAAATTAACTAAATGAAAAAAAGAAGTTTCAAGTTGTGGTATATAAATAACAGTAAAGGATTAAAAAAAAAGAAGATAATAAGTGGTTATCAATATTGGGTAGTTACGTATATTAGTGGGACAATTTAAACAATACATGTTTTAGAAAAAAATAGTTCTATAAAACTCACCAATATACAAGAAATTAAAGTAAAAAATAAAATAAAATGCAAAAAAAAAACAAATGAATTACGTATATAAACTATGCTGTTCAAAAGTTAAAAAAAATAAATAAAATGAATTATGTCTTCAGAATATATCTGCTTCTCGTGCTCTTGGTCTATTTGGTATGACCATATATTTTTAATTTTTTCAATACAAATGAATTATGTATATAAACTATACATTTCTAATATACATATATATATATATGTATATATATTTGCCTTTCTAATATATATATATATATATTCTCTTTATTAGAAATGTTGTCACTAAATATCCCCTATAACATTAGAAGTCATCTACGGGTCGGAGAAGTAAAGATCGGAAGAGCGTCGTGTAGGTTGTTTTAAATTATTATTATTATGACTACTAATAAAAATCAAGATTAACATCTTTTCGAGTACTCCTTAAAAAGTCAATATTCAATCTTGGGTAGTTTCACATAGCAGTGTCTAAAGTTGTGAATCATGTTGATATGAAAATACTTAGATGTGATAAGGAATTAAGAATAATAAGCCAATTAATGAAACGACAAATGTTGTGTATTATGAGGTTTTCCAAAATTTTTAATAATATTGCTAAAATAATTATTTTTGTTATCTTAAAATGCTACTTTACTTTATTTTGTTTAATTTCTTTACATTATACTTTGTCAACAAAATTTGATCGTGCAACGCACGGGAGCAGATACTAGTTATTACTTAAAGAGTAAGATATAAATATTGTTCTTAATTTTTTAGGGATATAAAGATAATTCTAATGAGATTAATTTTTTGGACAAAAATGGTACATAGGAATTTTACGTGGGAATTTATAAAGTCTTGGTTCCATAAACATTGAAAAAAAAAATAGAATATGAGACTCGACTCATTTAAAATGTAAAGTTGTGGATTATATGTGAAATTTATTTTATCATTTATATTTTTTATTACAGTACATTGTTAATATTTTTAGATAATTATTTTAATGTACAAAATATTGGTTAACATAAATAGTTTGACACATCATCATAAAAAAATCAATTCATAAAATATACGTCCACGGAAAATTTTTACATAAATAGTTTGATATATTATGATTATTAAGTTTAGTTAATGTATTGAAAATTTATGATAATTTTATTACTGTATAATATTAGGTGATTTTTCCATATAACGTACGAATGAAAATCTATTATACAATTAAAAAGAATGAACATAGACTAAATTATTCTTTGTCAAACGATTAGGGACTTATCTACTACTTGAACAATAAAGATCGGAAGAGCTACAGTGTAATTCTCTCTTCAACTGAAATTTGGTTAAGCATTAAGCAACCGGCATGCATATAGTCTCTACTCCCTCTTTTTCTGAAACTGTTACACCCCACAACACACTTCTCTTGATTTCATTTGAATCACAATTTTTTCCCCTCTCTCTTTATCATTTTCCTCGTGATTTTCGGACAAACCACTCTCAAATTCCTTGTATCTGCAACTGGGTAACGATCGGAAACTGAATCAGAACTCAAAATGGACATGGAAACTCTAACGATCCGGACTTCTATATTGAGGGAGAGAATAATGCAGACCTCCCCCAAAAAGCCATCAAGGCGGTGACGACGTGGGTTAAGCGGCAACCACCCAAGGCCAAGGTGTCTCTGGCCGTCGCTGCCGTCGTGACCGCGATGGTCTTCCTTCGCCTTATCGTTTACGACCCCGATAACCTCTTCGTCGCTGCAGAGGCTGTCCATGCCATTGGCATTTCGCTTCTGATTTACAAGCTTACCCAAGGGAAGACGTGCCCCGGTACGTAATAATGTCAATCTTTCATTTGTTTTTTTCTTTTCTTGAATTAATTTCCTGAATGAAGAAAAAACTGAAGAATCCCTGAACTGACGCATAGATTTCTCTGTAAATCTGTATTTTGTTCATATAGTGTTGTTATCTAAGCCAAAAGAAGTGTCTTTATGAAATTGATTACATGGGACTTAAAATATTTTGGTTAATTTTTCTTGGGTGTATTATTTATGTTACATTAAGCAGGAAAGACCAGGCATGTGCCATTTTGATTAGTTTGCTTCCCAGTTCTCAACACAGTACTAAAATGCAGCATAAGAAGAAGGGAAAAAAAATTGGAATCTGTGTGGAAACTATTGAATCGACCGTGGCCAGTAAAGATTGCAAATGGAAATCTTTTAACAAAGCTTGCAAGAGTTAATACAAGTAGTAGTAGTAGTAGTAGTAGCAGGATTGTGCATACTTCACATAAATCCATTGCTGCCTCCGTGCTTGTGGTAATCACTTGTTAATAATTGCATTTCAACCAACCTTTAGAAGGATTGATGCTATTGTAGCTCAATGTATATACGTTTCACTCAATTGGCATGGTTCCTACAACAAAAAATTGAATGTCCGACGCTGGATGTTCTATTTCTTCGATTGGTGGTCACTGGTTAGTAAGATGAAACAAGACTCATCGTTTCATCCTTCTAAGTTAGCTTGCTAAACCAATATTTTAGAGCGTAAAGTACATTATATTATAAGTTCACTTTAATCCATTTGATTTTCTGAAAGTTAAAATGACTTTGTTTTTCCTTTGTATTTTTTTTATCTGTGTCCTTTGTGGCTAATTACGTAAGGATGCCGCTCGCTCGTTTCGTTCCAGAAACCGTCTCTGCATTGCCTTTTTAAGCTCATAGATTGCAACAATCAATGATTATTCATTAACTCTAACCATTTGTCTGCGTCTAAAAATATCAATAGATCAAATCTGCTAAGATTAAATAGATTTTCTCTAGTTATGTATGCCGATTCAAGTCCAATTTCCCTTGTGTAGGGCTGCATAAATATATCTCTTGTTTAATGTTCCCTTTTAATGTTGATCCATCGATCTTGTCACTTATTCTCTGAACTTTATTTCTCTTGTAATTAAATTCTCACTTCTGGTTTTTTATCCTTTTTTTTTTTTGGCTGCATTTCTCAGGGCTTTCACTGAAATCACAAGAACTAACGGCTATATTTTTAGCCGTTCGACTCTACTGCAGCATTGTCATGGAGTACGACATACATACACTGCTAGATCTAGCCACATTAGCAACAACTGGTTGGGTTATTTATATGATTCGCTTTAAATTAGATTCCAGTTACATGGATGACCAAGATACTTTTCCAATTTCAAATGTGGTAAGTTAGAATTAGAGGCAGAGCTTCACTACAATTTTCCTTCTTGAAATTCGTCAGCACCATTGTCTATGTGAACTTCTTCTTGATTTTTCCCCGTGGATATAGGTTTTGCCTTGTGCTTTATTATCTATATTTATCCATCCATCAACGATTCATCACTATGTTAACCGTGTTTGCTGGGCATTTTGCGTCTACTTGGAAGCTGTTTCAGTACTTCCCCAGCTGCAACTTATGCAAAACACAAAGGTAAGATCGGTGTTGATACTTTCTTTAGCAGAAATTCTGCTTTCTTTGGCGTATGATCTATTCTCATACAACTTTTTCATTCTGATCATTTTTTTGGTTAGATTGTTGAACCGTTCACCGCTCATTATGTTTTCGCACTGGGAGTTGCAAGGTTTTTAAGCTGTGCACATTGGGTTCTCCAGGTAGCTTATGTTTCGATAAAGATCATTATGGATTCAATATATATAAATTAAAATGCAATGATTCTCCATGCACACAGGTAATTGATAGTCGGGGACGATTGTTAACAGCTTTAGGTCATGGATTGTGGGCTTGGTTGGTTCTCCTTTCAGAATTCATCCAGACTTTTATTCTTACTGATTTCTGTTATTACTATATCAAAAGGTAGTTTGTAAGCTTCATACCACATAAAAACCTTCATTTCTTCTGATAAGTTTCTGTTTTCGAGCTTTAGCAGAATCATACATATGATCATCTCAAAGAGCAATGATGAGAAAAAAATCTATTCTCTTTTTGCAGTTTTCTTGGTGGACATCTTGTGCTACGTCTTCCCTCAGGCGTTGTATAACATGCAACACTCTGTAAACGCGCGAAAGCTTATCCGCGAACATTTTTGAGCCTCGAGATACGTCGATTTGCACGGGATGGTAGAGAGATAGGAATTGGATTGTGGCTTTCATAACATAAACAGAGTAGCCTTTTGTGCTGTAGGCGTTACTGAGGTACCTATACCTTAATGTTATTTTGATTATTATTATTTATAGGTAGTTCAAAGAAAGACACATGATGTACTCAGTGATTCTTATAGTGCAAGTGCCTTGCCTCCCTAAATCTAACCATGTTGTGACTTTGTACCAGTGTTCTAAAAAGCCCGTAAATTCTTGAAGTTTAGGAGGTGTTCTCAACATAGAATTTAATGGAATTTTTCAGCTATATAGATTCTTATGGAATTTATGAATTTTAATAGAATTCCACAAAATCCATAAGATTCTATATAATTCTATACTAGGGCTTTTTGTGGATTTTTAATGGAATTTAAAGGATTTAAAAGAGGTGTCCCCATGAAATTTAATCAATAGAATTTCATATCATTTTAAATATTCTCTCGATAGATTTCTTTTATTACAAAATCCATGAGAAAAATAAATTTTGGTGTAGAAGAAAATAATAAAAATACAAACTAATAGGAAAAATACATAATCCGATTTTACTTTTTGTTCAGATATCATTTTTTTCTTTTGTTTTTGTTTTTGTTTTTGTTTTTTTTAAGAGTTCAGGTAACCAATTTTAAAAGTATTTAAAAAATTATTATTTGTATCATGTTATTATTATCTCTAAATTTTTTTTTTGATGGAATTGTCTCTGAATTTAAACGTTTAGTAACATTTTTCTTTTATTTCATTTTATTTTACCCAAGTTGGATGTGAATTTTAAAAAAAAACAAAAATTATATAACTTCCTACTCAACGATTAAAAAAAATTAGAAAAATAAAAATATTCAAACTATATCATTGAAAAATAAAAAATTTTTACCTTGTCTTTCTTTAAAATAAAATAAAGGAAAAATTCATAGTTTTTAAAACTAAAATGGACAAAGATAATAAAATCTAATTATACTTTCTACACAAATATGTTATGAAATTATACTGTAATTTGTTAATATTGTTATTTTGAACATTCATTTACTTCGCACAAGTTAAATCTGATGTGATTGTACAAAAAATGTGTGATGAAGGAAAAAAAGGTTTTTGCTCATTTGGATTAATTACTAAAAATTATGAAATTATTTTGAATTTTAATATCATATTATAATAATATCTCATCGCGTTCACTAATTATTTTTTTCATATAGATTGATTATAATTTGATTTTTTTAAAACTAAAACATAGGAAAAAAAGCTTTATTGTGAGAATATATTATTTTAGATACTGAAAATTTATTTTGCAAAAATTCGTGAATGCGAATAATTATTTAAAAACTAGAGTGATAAGAAAAATTGAGTTTTGATAATTTGTAATTATAAACTTTTATTAATTATCTAGGTTTAAAAAAAAATTGAAATCCATGAAAATTCAAGGGTAGGAGGTCGGATTTTGGTAGGAATCATGTAAGTGTATTTTTAAACCTAGAATCCATAGAATTCCATCAAAATCCACCATTTAATGAAATGCACGAGAATCTGCAAGAAATTGAGGACACTAGAATTCCATAAAATTCCAAATTGAGGACATCTAATTTTTGTAGAATCTATAGAATTCTAAATTGAGGACACCTAGAATTGTATGGATTTCTAAATTCCATCCAATTCCACGTTGAGGACACCCCCTTAGACTCAATGTTTCGCCATATGTACTATATCATGTATTGGTCGTACTTTTATCATATATTGATAAGCTTAATGTGCACCTAGACATAGTGTTTGACCTTGATACTTTTTCACACCTTACACTTTTTAGAACTGTGCTCGTAAGTGACTCCTTCATAGCTTGCCCCATTTGAAATCTCCTCCAGGTTAATTTAAATTGCATCCATGAAATCTCAACTACTTTCAAAAGTGAACCAAAATTAGTTTTAAAAGTAGGTTTGGAGTCACAAAAACTGCATTTTATATACCTTAAAAACCATCACACAAATAAGTACAGAATTTGATCGATTTTGATTTTCATCTTCTTTGTAAAAGAATTTATAAGTCTCTGTTAATATAATCAGGGTTAATTCGATATTGTATAGCCGTGTAGTCGACTGACAGTGTCAAACCACACAAGATGGCCGACATCACTTCATTATTATCCACAAGTCCTGAAAATGGCTATAACATTTTGGGATTTTTCCAAGGAACCAATGTGGGCTCCTTGTTAAGGAACTCACATCCTGAAACCACAAGTGGTTTTTTTGAATTCCAAGAAACCACCTATGGTTTTTCTAATGCAGTAATGCGAGCTCCTTAGTAAAGAGCTGGCGTTGGTTCCTTTGAAAAAATCATAAGATTTGTTGTTGGTTGGGGGAATAGTGTAAGTATAGACAAATGGTTTGCAAGAAAGAAAAATAGCTGTTTCTCAAGTTAAACAACAAAAACTCCACATGACAAAATGTTGAAGGAGCTAAAAGCATCTACAAACAAAATATCTTGAAGGTCATAAACAAAGATCCCACGTCTGAGACCAGCACAAAACGGATGCACAAGAAACAAAGAGGCAAGCTGTATTTTTCAGACTATACTCATTAGTCATTACAGAAGGCGGCACTTTCCGATAAAATGGCGCAAGAACATTGATATGTGTCCAGCGCATGAATTCCTAGTCTAGCTTTTCCAATTCCCCCATTCTCTCTATGATTGCCTGCAATTTTGAAAGGGAAGAAAAATTGAATGGATCCATAAAATGCGACTGTGTCTAGATAGAATTCTGTAAATTGGCAAAACAAAGACCTTCCAAACAGGTATAAATTGAATATAAATATATATACTTTAACTTCCAAGTTATGTATCTATAACGATCAAATAGAATGCATTCTGTAAACATTCGATGAAGTGTTGTGGACACAGCGAAACTATCGGACATTCAGTTCGTAATGAAGATTTATAGCATGTTCTTACTCTTTTGCTTGTTTCTTGGATTTCACCAGCAAGTATGAACTCGTCCAATATGAGGTACACCTTTAGAAACCAAAAGAAAATCAATCAGCATATAAGTAGACATAAGAAAACAATCTCTCCAACAAGCATATATTTCACCTATGTTGCACGGACACGGACACAGACACGTGTGTTGGACATGACAGACTGAAGAGTTGGACACATCGACACGTGATTTTTCAAAAATGTAGGACACTAATACATTGATTTATGTACTTTAAAATGTCAAAATTATATGTTAACATTTTCATTTTAGTACTTTTTCATATAGGTGTGCCAGAATGTTACAATTCTTGCCTATGGGGTGCGCTTAAGTATCTCTAGAGTATTTAGACATTTAAAATATGTATATAAAGTAAAACCCTTACCCAGGGCTTATCGATCCACACCACAAGGTGTACAAATAGTGTTACGCATGATATGATATGTGTCCGACAAGGATTACGTAGAGCGCACAGAAGTCTCATGTGCATCATAGATCTCAGTCTCTCACAAATGCTAAAATGGAAATTAGCAGAGCAATGAAATACTTAGCGGCCTAGGACACTCAAACTAGATAAAGGGAACAGTTCTGTAAGCAATGGTAAGTAAAGCATGTTTGGCCAAGTCTAGAAAGAGAAAAAAATATGTTCCTACTAAATGGACAACACAAAAACACTAGTACTTCATTGATCAGGACAGCGACACAGCGTAGTAGAATCAGTTGACTGTGATGTGCTGAGTGTCATTTTGTTAGCATAATAACCAGTAAAGGAAAAAATTGGCAGTTGTATAATAAATAAAATCTAAAAAATGGCTTCCCAAGTGATGACATGAATACTAAACAAATTAAGTCCAAGAAAGAATTAAAAAGAATTTCAATCGAACACTAGAAATTTTCTAAGTTAACAGAAAATGGGACTTAAAAAAAACCACATGATAAATCATTAATAGATAAAATATATATATATATATATATATAGACAAAATTTGGAATAACCAGAGGTTGTCAAAAATTCATAAGATTACACTCTGCAGGAAAAGATCAAAAGGATTGGATGGGATTAATATTTCCAATTCGGTGGCAAGTACAGAGAAGTGGTGACATACCTTATGAAAATTAAATACCAGATCTAGCTCACAGACATTGCTGAAAAAATGATCCAATATCTCCACAAACAAGTGAATGGATTCCAAATAAGCCAACTCATTGTCTGTAATGTCCACACACAATGAAAAGAATAGTCCAGCATATCGCCTATAGATAACCTTGTGCGTCCGAAACTGGATGTAAACATTCACGGGAAGGCATTACGAACTTTCAACGTGAAAGATAACCTAAATAGCTCAACTAAGAAAGTTAAACAACCAGCTAAAGACAATATAACCAAAGTAACAGTTCATGGATTTATGCCAACTGGGGAGAGACTCTTCCTGTGATCCTTTATAAGGGAAATAGCACGGAACAATGAAAATTTGCAACTGAATAAACCCGATCATGCGATCTGAAATCTAAATCAGAGGAAGTTCACAACATTTGCGAGGAAAGACTACTTAACATTAACTGCCTTGCTAAAAAATATTGTGCTTTCTCCTACCTAATTTTCTTAGCAGCCTAAAAAAAGGGAAAAAGAACGAAGTTCACTATAAGATTACTAAGTGGACAATCTCTTTTCCGATCTCCAGGAATAGTTGGTCGGTAAGACCTTCAACTTAAGCTGGACATGTCATGCTTCGCTGATTTTACTTCTGCAAACGAAGAAATTTCTACCATTGCACAAGAGCAAGGAGTGATCTTATATTCTACATGCCACTGCTCTCATATTGGAATAGAAATGAGATCTATGAGAAGACATTGCTGGCAATAGCAATCAAAGGTAATAAAAGTTTTTAAAATTGATGTTGCACAGTCTACAGACAAGAAAAACCGGGATCTCTATGGCTTCTACGATATAGCCAGCTATGCAGAATTGGTCAGAGAGGTGTGCATAAACCCACAGATTGCTCTATCTTTTGTCAAGAGGCGAAGACCCCGGTCTGTGCATCAAGGAACTGCACTTCTGATCATGTTGATTCTAGAGAATTCATTGCTTTTAAAAGTTAGGAGAAACAAGCTGCCTATCATTAGAGGGTAATATGCTTTTTGCCCTTGTCATCCTTGCCAATGAAATACTTGATGGTGAAATTAAAAACAAAACTGGGTGACTGAAAATTGACAAATATGAACACAAACCAAGACTAAGAGAAAATACAAGTGATCATCAATATAAAGTTTCAGATTTATAATATTGGACATGAAACCTAGTGCTCTGCTAACTTAACTGGTTTTTGTAAAGCTCTCCTATATTACCCAGACAAACAGATGTGATCCTAGCATCTTCTGGCCAATACTGAAGCCTAGTGCAATTTACAAAATGCAGGAAGGAAGCTAAGTCATAAGAATAGTTTAGTCGTTTGAGGAGGGAGTGGAGTTCACTTGAAGTTGTCACTATCATTACTTCAAGTTTTAGCATTTCAAAGCTTGAGGCTGACAGATTTCAAGCAAAAAAAAAAATCCATGATTTTTGTTTAAAAGAAGATCCTATGTTGCCACAGATACTAATCACATAATTCCTCAAGATCTCAATGAAATCAATGCCCCTAAATGCTGTACCTTCCACAAGATTATTACATCTTACAAAGCAAGGAAGCATCAAATATAGTGATTTAACTCCCAGAAGCAACATTAAAATCCAGAAGAATGAAACCAAAAGTTACATAGATGAGTCTTTAAATTGATAAGAAAAACAAATGGCACAGCGAATTAGTTAAATAAGATGATTAACTGATTCTCTGCAATATAAATGCCCACCTCAACAAAATTAGTGAATTTGGGATCTCTATTTACAACCAACCGATGAACCTATATTAAGAAAATAAAGGAAAAAAATCAGTCCAATAAAATTAAGCTCCCAAAAAAATATGTCGTAAAGTAAAAAATAGTATACCTCATATTCGACTTTGTGTTTCTCGGATTCCTCGAGAGGAATGTAATATTTAGCTAATCGAGTTTTTCCCTGCCTGTTTTGCAATAATATGAATCGGATCTGCAAATTGCCAAATGAAATTAAAAACTTTGTGTCGATTTATCAGGAAATCAATAGAAGAACATACCATTTTAGCAAGACCGATCGGGAAGCCGGAGAATTGTAGAATTCGAGTCACAGAAATTACTTGAATCAACAATCCGCACCTTTAATTTTTCTACGATGAACGCCAAGGTCAAAGATAATGTGTCTGTAAAGAATGTAACCCAGTAATAAAATTTTTTATTTTAAGGTAGAAAGCAGTTTAGTTATATTCCTTTCAAGTAGGGGAAAAATGCAGTTTATTAAAGAGGCAGAGCTCTAATTCTATCTCGAGTATTATTACTTTAAGAGTAATATATATTTATGAATTCAGCAATGTTATTTGTCTTAATTGGGGTTTCATAGGTATCACTAATCACTAATTACTAATATATAAAAAATGAAATCCTTGTAAAATATTTAGATTTCACCTTTATCCTTACTTTTTTATTTTAATTCTCAATTTGCCCTTACTTTTTATTATTCCTCATTTATTATAACAATCCATTAATAATAACATTCAATACAATTTAATTAATTAAGTTAGCATATGTTATCCTTCAAGCTAATACTTTTAGTTTTACATGCTTAAAGGACTTATGAAGAAGCTAATAATTTTTAGTTTTAACAATTTTTAGTGTACTATTTAATAATTCCAATATCAAGATTAATAATTGGTGTTTATTGTGTTTAATTTAAATTTAATTTCAAAATTAATATTTATTGTAGTATTTATTGTAATTAGTTTTAATTTTAACAATTATTTCAATAAAAAGTTTTGAAATTGAAATGACAATTGTAATTCTTATCCCCAAACCTTTCTTAAAACAATTATTAATGCGATAAATTGTAACTCTCATTTGAATTTTTTATTACCAAATTCTATTTTTACTTCTTTCCCAATATTATTTAATTCCTTAATTTCGATTTGTCTATTATTTAATTTAAATTCTATTATTAATATTCAGTGTTTATTGTGGTCAATTTTAATTCAATTCCATGATTAAAACCACAATAATAAATAAATACAAAGTAAGCATATATATCTCTTCAAAGAAATATTTTATAAGTGTATTATTTAAATAATACTTTATAAGAAATTATAAATGATTATAAACCTTTTTATTGCATGCAATAATCGTACTATAAATTTAAATATATTTAAATACTATGAACAAACATAGGAACCAAATGGTCAAAAATTAATTATTTTATTGTATCAAGTTGTTGTATATTACATTATATATTATTATATAACGTGCAACGCACATTTTAATTACTCGTTTATATAAAATAGTGTTATTTGAAAATTTTCAAGCACTTTATGAGAAGGAAAGTGTTATGTTGGCACGTTTCAAAGGTGTCATAAGCGATGAATTTCTGTAGAAACTGATCTAGCTGCTTGTACGGAGCTAGAGAGCCAGTAAGAAATCAGACAAGCAGCTAGATCTGTTTCTTACTGGCTCTCTGGCTCCATACAAGCAGCCAGATCTGTTTCTATAGAAAAGCTCGTCATACCCATATCAATTATTTATTCATTGTCTATTATCTAATGATGAAATGTCTGCTAAAAAGCGAGACTGGATAAAATGTGTTATTCTCCTTTTTATTTGTGTAATGAATTTGGTACAAGACTTCTGGTGCCCCCTACAGTACACATAGATGAAATGTCATAATACCAGTGGCCTCCGGCCGGAACCGAATGCCCACCTTTCTAGAGAACTAAAAATTTGTTCTTTTAATGTGAGGTGTGTTCATTTTAATACTTCACAGTGTTCGGGTTGGAAAAAAAATTACAATGGTAATTTAACAATAAATTTTTAATTTTATATATTGCAATTGCATGCATGACGGATGCAGCAACCGGCTTGCACGGGTTTTCAGCTCGTGTCTGTCCCCTAATAGGGATGGCTAAGTGGCTTGTTGGACTTAGCTCACCAAAGGAAAAATCTATTCGCGCTTGAGCTCAAGCTCTCATTTTTACTAGTTCAGCCTGATCTAGCTTGTGAGCTCGTACATTTGACGAGTCACTCGCCAACGGCTTGTTCGTGCTTGGGCTCGCTTAAGTCAAGTCAATTTGCCAATTTAAGTAGGTGTTCGCGCTTGAGCTCACGTTTCAACAAGCTCAAGCTGAGCAAAGCTTTGCGAACCGCAAGCCAGCTCACCAAGCTTTTGGCTCATACCATTTTGTCAACCTTAGAAGTATACTTTGTGCTGCAGCCCTATGAAATGATCTCCGGCCATACGTATTATTGGCCAACTTTCATGTGAGTTGTCCCACTAATAGACAACTCTATATGATTTGTTCAATAATCTCACATCATGTGTACATCTGGCGGGATAATGCCGGCATACGTATGGTGGGAGAATGAGACTGTTACAACCCTTCCTATCTAATAGAAAGGATGATCCTCAACCGTCTTACCTGGTATCGCAAATCCCCAGTTTGTTTATGAAGAGCAGATCTTATTGTATTAGTGTCTATAATTGATTTCTTCTATGTAATACTAATCGATAGAGCCTCATTGGTAAGTGCTACAAGATCTCGTGAATTGGAACCCATGGTTATGACCCGGATCTATTAGTATGGAACATTTTCTTTTCCAAGTGAAATCCCCTAGTAAACGAAAGAGTGAAAAACTGATTTTGTTGTTGTAGAATAAGAAGTTTTCATATCTTAATACACGTATTCAATTTATTTGTAGCTATTAGAACGGGATCCACTTTTTGAGGAATATGAGTTGAAGCAATGACAAGAATACTTCTGGTGGAACAACTTTCCTAATTGCATGAAAGGTCACGAGTGGCAATCTCCCAACAACAGTTGAACAAAAATTTTTGTTGCGATCCATGACCCCACATTTTTAGATGTCCACGACAACAATACGAGTATCGTAGGCAATGGCAACTGGGTGATGGAGTGGGGAAGAAATCCTCCTCTTTTGCAACAATTTCTTGGAGTTGTTTTTGAATGTCATGGGCAACAATCTTTTGCAACAATTTTTCAAATAATCTGCCATCTTTTGCAACAAATAGAATTCTTTTGAGGACTGGGAATGAAGGGAATTCTTTCTCATCCCAAAATATTAATATCATTAGTGTGAGTATCAAAGGTTTTCCGCTTCAGGACAAACATTGTCTATCAATTATAACGTGGCATGGAAGGAGGCGAGCTTAAAATCTTTGGCTTGACGAGCTTGAGCTTAGCTTCAATTCAACCGATCCCACACGAAGGAAGCTTCAGCTAGTGAAATCTTTCAAGATCGTATCAAATGTCTTTTTGTATAACTTTTTGCTCAACAGAAGAACTCCTCCTGAAAAGTACTTGGGGGCTCATAAGTTGCTTCGTCTTTGAAAGGCGGCCTGGCATGGTTTTTGTTGTCAAAAGGGTATGAGGTTGAGTATATTTGTAGTTACTGGAGGGCGGAAAAAATTCTAAACATTCGGAACTCCTGACAAATAAAAAACTCATGTGAGATTAGGGGCCTAAATTAAATAATAAATTGACACCCTTAGATCTACATGTTAGTTCCTAATTGGCCAGTAGTACCCAAGAATATTTCTAGTGGAACATCTTTTAGAGAGATGGTTCAACAATAGACCGAGGGATAAGTACTTCGACTCATTCACATCCAGATCGTGAATGTTTGGAATCCATATTATGGTTCTACCAATTGATATCATTCCACATATAACTAAAATTCAATTTCTTGATCTGTATCTTTTATTTTTGGAAACTTAGAATGATTGGCCAGGAGTTCCAAGTTCAGTACTCTTAGAGTAAGGTAAATTGTGAACCTATTTTTAAAGTGATTTAGATCAATTAATTAATAACACTTATATGCCACATATACTAGCGTTGAGCACAAGTGATGTATATATGACATTACTAAGGAGAAGATGTCTAAATTTGGATTGCTGTTGCAGAACATATAGAGAATCTCAACTGCATCTGGCCAAGCAAAATATTCGATTGAATTCATTGGCAACTCAAGAAGCAAAGCGACTGCTCTGCTCATGTTTTCTATGGATGAATGTAAAGGAGCAGATCCAGGATTTTTAGCAACACGCGCTATAATTATATGAAAAATATCAACCAAAAGTTGCCAGGTCTTGGACTGCATATATCCACGAAAAACAGATTTTTCTTATTCTGTTGACCAAAGAGCCTGATCAAACTTTAACTGGAGAAGATGAATTTGGTAGCATTTTATTGATCATGAAAAAAGGTCCATATTTCTTGCTACACTAATGGATACAACATGATTCTCCATCGTTTTACCACTCTAGATAAATAAAGACTGTTTCATGATAGTTATTGATCTCAGAATATTAATAAGCAAGCAAATGAAGTTAGTACAGAAGTCAAAAATACCGAGACGAGGTTCACAGCATTGTTATCGAGAATGCTAAGACCAGATATTTTCTTCACTGTCGGTCCTGGTTTACCAACAACCTGCAGACAGAAGTGTCATCAGAGAAAACTTCAATTTTTTTCTGAACAAAAACATCGAATGTCTAAAAACCTATTAAGGTAAGGACGTGCGTTCTCATTCTTCAATCCTGAACTTTTAACGCTAACAATTAATATCAGCAATCACTAGACATGTCAACTAAGAATGTTCTTGAACTACTAAGCTTGTCCATGCATACTTCAGATAAAGACTATATTCAATGAAAAACAGACATGATAAAAATCTTAATCCCTAAGTGAACTGAGACAGTTTCTTTATTTGATCAGAAGGGGCGGCTGCAAATATATGCTGCTATCTCTTCTCATTTAAGATCATATATTGTAAATGGGTTACACGCTAAATTACTCTTTCATCTTTATCTTGCAATTAAGTTATATTCTAGCTGAAACTCTATAAAACCAACTGAAGGCATTTACAAAATTCTATAGCAAGATGTACTATAAAGTAAGAAAATGGTAACAGATAAAGCCTCATCTCTGGACTGATTTTAGGTCCCTATTCAAGTATGAACAACCCATTAACATTCTAACCTTTTTACGAGCACTGCAGAAACCACTGAACTGCAATGTTGCTCCCAGCAAAGAATCTATAACACTCCCACATAGTCCAGCAACAGCTGAAAGGGGTATCAAGAATAGCTGCTTCAGGGCTACATCAAATGTGCATTTGGTGGTGAAAAATCCTAAAAGAACAAATGCTAGTCCAATGACGCTTCCACCTGCTGCAGCCGCTAAAAGTCCAGCTTTTGTTACACCACCGTTTGTCCCCCTCTGAACTGGCTGATAAATTGGAAAGAAAAATCACAATTTAGCATATAGACCATTAGTAAATATAAAAATGAACACATTATAAACTCAATCTTAGCCTTGTTTTGGCTAAACTTTCTTCAAAATCACTGTTTCTAAACTCATTCAACTGCACATTCTTACCATTAAATAATTCTATGCTTTAACTTATAAACTTTTCCCGCTTATTAACCCCATGTTCTTCCAATGAAGAGGGAAGGGGATAAAGGATTAAGTCAAATTATGATCGGTGTATATGAAGTTACCATAAAGTTAACTCATTCGCCAACTTTTTTCCAAAAAACTTGCTTAAGCTCGTAGCAGCATGAAGCTTGGCTTTTTCACCTAATCATGCTTTACGCTTTGGCTTTGCTTAAGTGGGAGTAAGCTTGTAAAATCTTGCTTCACCTCGACACTTCATCATGCTTTACGCCTTTTAGAACCTTATTGGTCATTATACAGAAAGATTATAAACAGTAAAAAAATAAGAAGTATAAAATAAATTAAAGTTGTTCATTATATTTAGTATTGCATACAAACATGTTAGGAAAAGAAGAAAATTAGTTAAATTTTTAATTATATTATTTAGTATAGTATACAAACATGTTCAGTTATCAGTAAGAAGCCCGGAAATGGATGAAGATTTGATATTGAATAACTTCAACAAACAGCACAAGTGTTCTTTCTGTCACAGTTGCAGCTTTGATCTCTAGGAAATTCCAGACAGGTAAAAGTTACAGGTTGGATGAATGAAAGTTGTTTAGTTGATTCCCTTCAAATCACTAGTTTTGTGTTTTGGTGGGTGGGTTTTTTTTTTTTTTTTTTTTGGTGGGGGGGTGGGGGGTGGGGGTGGAATTCATGCTAAACAAGTATATGAGCAATAACCGGAAATGAATGCAGCTCAAAGATGAAATGGAAGGACATTGAATTTATTACCCAATATTAATTACCTTGAAGCTTGTGATCAGACGAGGTTGCTCAGCACTAAGAATTCCAAGCTCCGAGGACCAGGTGTCTCCATTACAGCAGCAATAGTGACCAATAATACCACCAGCTAGAGCAGTCATAAGACTTGATTCT
>CAVNYN010287598.1:0-19116 GCA_963692815.1 Nyctanthes arbor-tristis | reverse complement strand
CCCCCCCCCCCCCCCCCCCCCCCCCCCCCCCCCCCCCCCCCCCCCCCCCCCCCCCCCCCCCCCCCCCCCCCCCCCCCCCCCCCCCCCCCCCCCCCCCCCCCCCCCCCCCCCCCCCCCCCCCCCCCCCCCCCCCCCCCCCCCCCCCCCCCCCCAATTCATGCTAAACAAGTATATGAGCAATAACCGGAAATGAATGCAGCTCAAAGATGAAATGGAAGGACATTGAATTTATTACCCAATATTAATTACCTTGAAGCTTGTGATCAGACGAGGTTGCTCAGCACTAAGAATTCCAAGCTCCGAGGACCAGGTGTCTCCATTACAGCAGCAATAGTGACCAATAATACCACCAGCTAGAGCAGTCATAAGACTTGATTCTTTTGAGTTTAGGCAATTATCTTGTGATCCTGCCAACTTCCAAGCAATCAAGACCAAAATGGTAGCAATGCCACTATTAAATAGAACCTGTATCCTGCAAAGAAGAAATGGTAAAAGCCAATGAAACAATACAAAATTAGCTAATGAGCCCCCTGACACTTCAATCTAAAATAAATCATTTGCATATGCATCTTGACCATCAGATGCAACTGGAGAACGAGGAATGAACTTTATTGAAGTTTATTACTCGTGCTAAATACAGCAAAATTTTCAGCAAATTTCACACGTGCCAGAACTTCTTAGGCACTATTGGTACATCATGATATTGAAAATAAACAAGCAAAATGACAATCTTAAATTACATATTAAGGCAAACACAAAGGCTAACTGTTTGGATGGTGTAATAAAAATTTTAAACAAAAAAAAAAAAATTCCCAAATTCTACCGAGAAAATTAAGTCTGCCAGCTATTTTTCTTCTTCTTGTTTGTGTGGTCATTGTTGTTGCCCTTTTTTTTGGTGGGGTGCTTCCAACAAAATAACATTTTATTCTCTTAGTCTTATGCAACATAGAAACAACACTCGAGTAAAATTGAGTTTAGATCATAATATCACAGAGAAATTTCTCTCCCTATCCATCTAATCTACCAGTGCAGATGGATAGAAAGCAGGGGAAGAGATAGAGTTGGAGACTTACCAATTGCGTTGGCCACCCTCCTTGAAATCTGCATCAACTTTTCTCTTTTTTTCTTCTCCAAATTTTGTGAACTTAGAGGAAGTGAAAAAGAACACAAGCAACACAGCCCCAAACCTATAATGCATTCCAGACTAGCAACATGAGATGATAATGAAACCTTTCGAGAAAGAGATTAATAAGTTATTGAATGCCTTCTTATAATCAGTGAGGCAAAAAGAACCTGTAATTGACAGCAATATGAATGGTCATCACAATGAAACCAAGAATTGCTCCAGAAAGGTTAAGGGACTTCTTTTTATAAGCCCTGGCAGAAATTATAGCTGAAACTAGTGCTGCAACAACTGGTTGGACCAAGTTTGCCTCCATTTTGTAGCTCTTATTTTGCTTCTGGTTGGTATAAAAGAGAAGCTAATTCTGAAACCATGAAAGTCACCCGTCTACAGATGAGTCATTCCTTGAACTAACAAGAGGCTCAAAATAAACTGATTGCATAAAAAACAATCCAAGTAGAACACGTTGTTTTGAAAAACTCAAATAAGCAAGCAGAAAACACGTCACAGTACTAACCATGAGATGATTCTTGGAGGCGACTCAGGGCCGTTCCAAGGTTTTTAGGGGCCCTAAGCAACTTTTAAATTAAAATTTTGTGGGGACCTTGAACTGAAACTTATATTGCAAAAATTTATTTGTACAATATATTAATAAATTTAATATATAAATGTGGTAGTCATATGAATTAAACTTATTATTAGTTATACTTTACAATTAATTTTTTTTCTCCTATGTCAACTAATAAATGTCACTTTTATGTATTATACCTCATACTTAAAATAAATATTTAAACTTTTAGTAATAAATTTTTAATTTCGGGGCCCTTTTTGTTGAGCCATGGTTAGAGGCCCTAAGTGACCGCCTAAAAGGCCTATACTCAGGCATGCTTATGGGAGGCGTATGCCTCAGTTGAGTGAGTCATACGCCTCATAGTACTGCCTCAAGACTCATGAGGCTTCCACTCCATAAATTCTCAGTACTTATTTGCTTTCTGAGTGGGCCAAGAAAACACTAAAAATCCAGATCCAATTCTGAAAAAAAAATGTACCCAGTAAAACATATTAAAATATTGTGCTTCTAATAGCCCCAGTTGAGTAGTTCCTTGGCACCGCCAACTAAAGATTGGTGGATCAAATTGTTGAAGTTCATACCTCTTTGCTGATAAGTCATGGAACTTCTCAGTCCAAGAGGCATTTCAGAAAGTAGATATAAGTAGGACAGAACCATATCGTATCATATTGTTAAACAGTCATAGGGCGTGGTTTGTCAAGCAGGGCTCTTGCAAAGCCATAGATGGTTTACGTTACGAACAATGATGAGAACCTCCCATTAGAGACATATTTTAAATAAATAAACTGTCCACTTTTCTAACAGCCTAGGCTCTTAGACAAGGAACCAACTCAAAGCAGCAATAATCATGATTTCAAGTTTTGCCACTGCCACTCATGAACATTATGCAGGTCTTGACCCATGATTAAGACAAATAATTCAGCCTGATTATTAAGCTGCATTTGTCGCATCGTTTTCTGACTTTTTTATTGCTTAAGCAGTTCAGATTGAGAGGGTTCAACCTCTTATATCCAACACAAAACCAATTACAGTATAATGACTATACACCATAAAGAAAAAAAAATTAAGAATTCAGATAAACACACTACGAAAATCATAACCCAGTAAATCGAGAATCCAACATTAATTCAAGAGACAGGATTTTTTATTTCCAGGTTCATTATGAATTTCGAAATCTAATTACTCCTATATCAGTGGTTATGCAAACAATAAGGAAAAACTGTGTTGGAAATTGTACTAGGAAATAGCGGAAGTCAAAATAATACACATCATCAAGAATTCATGCTTAAATTTGAAAGTGCAGAACCTTTAATCAACGGTTTCACCATCAGCTTACCTGTTTGAACTATAATTTCTTCCCAAGCATGAAATCTCAAGGAAAACAGAACCCACCCCCACCCAAAAAAAAATCATAAATCATGCCAAAGGAAAAAAAGACTGACCTGGGAGGCTGGATGGAGTTGGTAGCTGTAGTGATGTGGCTGCGGAGCTTGTTTAATGCCTTAATCCCCCATCGTTCGAAATAAAGGAAAAAGCATCGACAAATTTGACTGCATTCCTGTCAGCTAGCAAAACTGCTGAAATCGGGAGATTTTTCTATTATTTTATTCAAATCAAGGTCGACCAACTTCAGAAAGCTAATCGATATGGACTCGTTTAACTAATGGGAAATCTATGAGTTGGCAACGGCACCAATTGGCGTGGGAGAATCAATGTGATTCCTTTTTTCTTTTTTCTTCTTTTTTTTTTTTTTTTTTGGGGGGTTGGGGGGGGGGGGGCGTGGGGGGATATGTTTGATAACTGTTTATATATATTGTTCCATTTGAGCTGTGCTACCTTCAATTCCGCTACATCGACAAGACCTCATGTTTCATACTTCACATTTTATTACGTATTAGTAGTTCTTTTATCATATACTGAAGCGTTCAACCTAGCCTAGACTCCATTATTAATTTTGACACGTTTTCACTCCTCACACTTTTTAGACCTCGTCTAAAACCTACTTTTCTATGAAATAGAGAGAGAATGATTAGTCAAAATAGTTGGTCATGTATATATTGGCGTACATATGTAGAACGGTCACATAAATGTGTCCTTTTCTGTATTTTTTGACTTTTTTACTAGTAGCATTTTCTGTTCAATTTATTATAAATTTGTCCCTAAGCATTTCTAGTGGGAAAGAAGGGGGGCAAAAAAAAAAAAAAAAGTAGCATCCCCCGACCTTGTTAAATAATGAGAAGGGCTAAAAAGGCTCAAAGGAGGGGCCAAATTTTGCCCCATTTTTACAGTTTCCACCCCTCCTCTTCCACTTCCCACCTTCCTTTTCCCCAGTTCCATTCTTCTAACGACTCATACGTCTCGCGCAAACACACTGTGTGTAAAAAATCAATATTGGCAAGACATCAAATTCATCCTTTTCCCCCTTTCTCCTTTCTCTTGCATTTTTTCTAGTATCATATGGTGTCATGTGACATGTATCAGAGCGCGTCATACTAGAAACTACAACCATATGGTGTTCCATATCGAGACTCATCATATGGAAAATTCCTTTCTTCTTTCTCTTTTACTTTTCTATAGTCTTGATTTAGTACTATATGGTGTCATACAGTCATGTAATATGTGTCAGGACGCATCGCATGAGAAACCACAACTATGTGACATGTGTCGATGCATGCCACATAACTGTATGTTATCATTACATGCTTAACAAAGGAATAGTCCCATTACTAGAAATGCTCTAAAGGAGGTTAACAAAGCCCGACCCAAAGTTTTGCATAAAAGAATTGTAGGGTAGGGGACTCAAATTAAATCCACTCGTTTCGATCTAGTGTTATATAGTATGGCACCATACGTACCATATACCCATGTGGCGTTTTTCAAAACATACTATATGAGAAATCACAACTATATGGCGTGCTTTGATACACGATCTTGACCGTATGATACCACTTTCATCTTAGAAGTACATCACCCAGTGGAGATGCTCGCACCATGTCAGTTTCACGTGTCCGGTGTCCCATAGTAAAAGTGAATACTAGAGATGTGATTTTTTCCCATTTTTTAGGCCTTGATCTGTATTTTTAACCATGCACCTAAGTTCAAGAAGAAAGAAAGCATGAACTGATTGCTTTTTGTCACGCATCTATCGTGAATCATTGCATCTAAATGTGTCTAGGTTCAAGGGTAGTTTTTCATACTTTTCACATTTTTTGAAACACAGTTGAAGACTGATTAACAATGTATTTCTACCTTGAAATAATGTAAAATAAGTAACCATTTAGCAATAAAGGTCCTCACTAATCTAGATGGCAATTATTAAGTGAGATATCATATGAAACAATGTGTATGAATCTCATTTGATAGAATCGATAATCCACTTACATTTTACAAAAAGAAATAGTAAATAAATGATCAAATTAATCATATTTGCATATTTTATGAGGCTAAAATATACAATACCCGAGTTTTAAATATCTTTCCTTAATCTATATATACGAGTATTTTGAAATGGCAATACATAAAATGTCTACTGGGGATTAAAATTTAAGCCTCTCTGTTTCAAAAATAATTTAAGCCTCTCAAGTTCATTTTCATAGAAATTGCAAATATGTTGTAAAATCTATAGTTATTCACATTAGTTATGTAATGATAAAGTAATTAAATTGTGAAGTGAAAAGGATTCATGTATCTGACCTCAAATATATCGAGAAGAGTAATGCTACACGTACAGATGAGTGTACAAATAGGTTTACAGATAGGGCATAAAATTATAATTCCTATAGTCTCCCAATCAATAAACCAAAAAAGTTGTAACGTAACAAAGAGTTTTACAACTTCTTGGAGTTCCGATCTTAAACAATTAGATTAAAATGTACTGAGATTTATCATATAATGTCGATCAATCATTATATACTAATATGTTTATTAGTACGTCATATCCACTATTTATGGCTTTTATTTTAATCTCAAAGATTTTTTCGATTACTATTTTTCTTCTTGGTAGTATTTTATTGAGAATTGAGAGTTAGGGAACACTATGCAATAATTTATTTTTTCTCATTCCTAAAAGGCATAAGTTTGCCGTGTAAATTAATTTCAAATTTTTATTCTATTTACCATTTTGAATTTGTTTTGTTTAATTTAAACAAACTTCTATAAGCCCAGACTAATTATTCTACTCAAACTAATTATACATGGTTATTTATCTAAATTTATCATGTGATAAACTGTTATGATATCAATTCTTTTATTATTATTTTTTTTTAAACAACTCTTTTATTATTGATGAAGGTATATCTTAGAAAAAATTATTTTAGTCAACCTGGTTTCAATTATTAATTTCAAATTGTTTTTTCTCGTGCAACGTACATTTGAAAGACTAGTATAACTTAATAGAACACTAGAAGGATGGGTTGGAAATTGGCGCCAAGTTGTTAGCTGCTAAAAACTCCAGTATATGTAAGATTTTTAGAAGGGATAATTTCACAAAAGTCTCCAACCTTTGAGTTTAAAATCAGATAGGTCTCTAACATTTTTTTCGCTCTTCTGGGTCCCTAACCTTTTATAAATGCGCACAATAGATCCCTTTTGTCACTATTCTCCCAACTTTTCAAAGAAAATGATGATTATACCATTTAGCCTTTTAATTTTGAAAACAAAACATTTAAAAATAAGAAAAAAATTAAAAAAAAAAAAAACAAAACACCCCCCTTCCCCCTTCCCCTTCCCCTTCCAAGAGGGCCACCGGAACTACTACTGTTTTCGACAGCTAGAATGGTAGCAAAAATGCTGACATTTCCGGCGGCAAAAAAACTGTGGCAGCATTAATGCCAGAAATGGCAGTATTTTTGCTGCCATTCCGGTAGCTAAAATGTGGAGATCCACCCCCTATAACTGCTGCCGGAATGGTGGAAAAATGCTACTATTTTCGGCGGTTTTCTAATGCTGCCATTCTGGCAGCTATAATGGGGATGGATCCCCCCAATTTGCAGCCAAAAATGGGTAGTATGGGCAGAAAAAAATGCTACCATTTTCGGTAGTTTTTCACTATTGGAAATGGCAGCATTTTTGCTGCCAGAATATAATAGGGGTGGATCCTCCCAATTTGCGGCCGGAAATGGGTAGCATGGGTAGCAAAATGGGGGGATCCACCTCCCCATATCTGCCGCCGGAAACGGTAGCAGTTCGCTTCCGTTTCCGGTAGCTTTTTGGCCTCCAGAAATGGCTCCGACAGCCATTTCCAGCGGCACTCTTGGGAGGGGAAGGGGAAGAGAAAATGGTGTGGTGGGGTGGGGGTGGGGGTGGGGTGGGTGTTTTTTAATTTTTTTATTATTTTTAAATGTTTTATTTTTTAAAATTAAGAGACTAAAGGGTATAATCGTTATTTTCTATGAAAAGTTGGGGGAATAGTGACAAGAGGGACCTATTGTGCGCATTTATAAAAAGTTGGGGACTCAGGAGAGAGAAAACATTTTGAGGACCTATCCGATTGTAAACTCAAAGGTTGGGAACCTTTTGTGAAATTAACCATTTTTAGAACAATTCATTGATCTCCTTTTTATAAAGTTATTATATTATACATAGAGAAATTCCCTCTGTGGAGAAAAATCCAAAACAAAAAGAAACTATTTCGTCTTTTAAGTCTTTATTATATTGAAGCAATGCTAGAAAATGTCACGATCCACGAGAAAAGCCGATGTGGTAGATTTCTAGATGGAGTGGGAGAAGATGTGACACATATTGTGATTTATGACTTTATATGTTCGTTCCATTTATGGTTTTGAAAATAATTTATTATACTATATGTGTAGCATTGTACCAAGAGCAGGTTAGCGGGTTTCAAATGTCTACCTGACTTAAAAGACAGTAGTTAAAGGTCTCCCAACTCTTAGCATAGCAATTAGCACCTTGAAAATTGGTCAACTATGATGTGCCATGATAAAATTTGAGTTATGCTATATATGTATAAAATTATTTTACACAATCTTCTCTAAGACTCTAATGCACATATAATAGGATTTTATTTTTTCACACATCATATCATTTAAAATCAAAACAGAATCTAATAATTGTAGAGAATTGTGTAAAAAATTTGTATACAACAAGTGTTTTCCGTAAAATTTTAATGTGGAAGTAGGAAAAGGACAATATGCACTTTTCCTTCTTTGCAAGTTTTTTTTCCCCCGGAATTACAATTACAATTACAATCCGTATCAAGGCACTACAAATATATATAGATATATATCCTTTTGAAGAAGAATTTTATTTTGCATACACGCATACATGTTATTATGCATGCGTGTATATATATCAAGTATCTAAACTACAAGCACCCAACACTTGTAGCCTAGATGTGTGACATGTGTTACACGCATGTATAATAACATACATGTGTAGGCAAAATAAAATTCTTGTCCTTTTGAAACAACAATATCTATACAGGAGACTACAAGAAATCAAACTCCTATATAAGGATTACAAACTACATATAAAATGTAGACAAACCCCCACATGGGGAATCGAACATGAGACCTCTAAGTTCCAAGGCCTGAACTTTAGCCTCCTAATCAAATGGGCTAAGGCCTCATTGGTAAGTTGTTAAATAACTGCATATATATCATTAATTAAAACTTTTGAATTTTATCTCACTCTCACCGGCAGTGTTTTAAAAAGTATAAAGCGTGAAAAATAGGCATTAAATAAGTATAGAGTCTTGCTATTTGAACAAAATGACAAATAGAAATTTTAACAAAATTGATATATATGGCAAGATCATATTTTTCAACATATCAGATTACTTTTCAATCAATAGTAATTACATGCACCACATATCAATTTTGTCTAATATTTTTTCCTTTATTTTGTTCAACTAAAATTATTCTAAAGTATACAAGGTGGGGAAAAACTTAAAAGTCCAAATTTTGAATATAAACTGTTGGATCCAGTCACCCTGTATCAAGAAATGAATTTTCTTATATGAGAAACCAAAAGAATTCACAATTATGTACAACATGAAATAAAACAATTTAGATAAGAAAACAATAACGCATAGGTGTAAGAGAATCATACCCTTGAAGCATAGTGGTAGATTTCCAAGCAATTCTAACGAAGCAGAAGTTCGTAGATGTGCTCTATGCCCTCTTGTCTTATCCAATGTTCTTCCTTGAAGAACCCTCTCTTATTTTCACTCTCTTTTGTGTGTAGTCACAAAAAGGCTCAAGCGAAAAAATCCCTTAAAATCATTCCATCTCATGGAATGATTAATAGGAATAAAATGAGAGAAAAGAAGGAAACTTCTTAATCCTCTCAATTCATCCTTAGTTACCAAGACAACATCTTAGTAATTAAGGATGTTTTCCTTAATATCTGTCCAAGATTTATTCTTGGACCAAAATGAATTCTACCTTCCTATTTCATTAAATAGGAACGTATCAAGACCAATATTAGGTCTGTATTCATTTTGAGTGAAAAACGTAATAAATTACAACTCTTGTAATTTAATCCCGGTTCTTATTTTGAAGTCATTGAAGGGACATGATCGGACTCAATTGACTTAAGCTCCAATAATTTTTTTTTTATTTAATCAACTCTTAATAAATCAAATTTAATTTATTAATTCCATTCTACTCCACTATAAGAACGAAATTGCACTCTTAGGTCAGATGAAATTACTGAAGCAACTATCTCAATAATAATAATTCTCTAACAAATTAATCTTACATGTGACCCCCGTCGATCATAGCGAATATTTGAGATTTTGCTAAAATGACCAAGATGCCCCTTTTCAAATATGCTTAATATCTCATATTCAATTTCTAATTAAATAGTCCATTGTGATCACATCACAATCATAATTCAACAGTACCTGTTGAAATACTTTGCTCAGGTTACTGTTTAATAGAAATTCTATAAGAATTCATGATCATGCCTAAATGGTTGAGGGATTCCATATTACAAATATATGTTCCTCGTTACGTCACTTTTCAATTTTCAAAATATCGAGATGTTGATCAAATAATTTTGATCTCACTCATTGATACTTCAAAGAACTTCAAGTTAATAATCGAAGTTCATAATATGTTCAGGATTAAGGTCTCATATATAATCTGTTAAATAGAATTTGATTTGTCGTGGTCATCATCACAAATTAAATTCTATATATTGTCAAGTCCAATATATCCAATATACTCTTAATCTTTACTACGAAAATCAAAGATAGACTTTAGTAAAAGTTAAAACAACCCTATCAGAATAAATTGTCCGTTAATTTATTCACTGGTTGTGGATGTACTATTTTAGTTGTATTTTAAATTGAATCTTTCCGTACTTAACAACTTAAGTACTCAACTTAAGATATCTTTACAATTATCGAACAATAAATAAATATGCGATAAATGAATTAAACATTTATTTATTTCAAATGTCGTCAAAATAAAAAAAAAAAACATATTAATATACTTTTGGGTATAAACTAACATATATGTCATTTAAGTATTGTACTGAAGTTTTTTTTTATTGGCACTAGGTTTTCCAGTCTCGCCAGACTAATCTTAGGCCTTTAAGACTCCACCCCTAGAACTTTAAAAGAGGTAAATCGCGGGATATGCCTCAACTAGATCCAAGGTTTCCAATGCCGATCTGCACACTATTGTGCACAAGAAATTTCACTCTAAATTAATAATCATCAAGTTATGCGTTCAACAGTAGTCGAACCACCATCCTACCGCTGGTCGCAATAAGTCTTGTAAAACACTACTAGAAGCGATTGAGCCCTCGCGCCCCACCCATTGGAGCCACTCGTCCTCTCAGTGAAGAACAGCCTATGATGAGTAGGATCATTACTCTCACATAGGATGGGCCCCACAAGTTATTAGCCTGCTTCCCCTCTCAATCAGGTACAATGTCGTGACAGGTAGCTGAGTTTTTTTAATCTACCAAACACAATTGCTAATCGTTAATTGAACAAGTTATACGTTGTTACTTCTGTCTAATATGTATACATTGATATTTGTGTCTAATATATGTGTGTATGTGTGTGAGTGTGTGTGATATTTATAAATCTGACTCAATAATTTTATAGAAGTATATTTATTTTACATGAAAAAGTAACATGTTTAGTTATCAATTATGTATGCGATGATTGTAGATCCAAAATGTTCACCCTCGAGAGGATAGCGGGGTTACACCGCCACCCTACTTACATAGGGGCTATTATTGGCCCTTCCACATGGAGAACACAACTCAATTGTAGGCCGTCAAATCCACCACTTACATATAAATAGTCAATACATGTTTGTCAGTTAACCAATGACAATTATTCATGTAAGATAAAACATGTCTATCTAAAATTCTCAACTCCGACTTGGGTGGTTCCAAAAAATATCAAAAATATCTTGCGTAATGATTTGTAAATTCAGAATGGGCCTAACGGCCCATAACATTGACAAAGGGCCCATTAAACTACGAACGTCTTCTCCAATAAGAATTCAGACACCAAAAGAATTCCAGTGAAGTGGACGCGAAGAAACGAACCTCTCCTTACTAACAACTCAAAACCCCACAACCCATACTCCACATTCAAAAGGGAGTTTCTGTTCTTATCTTCTTTTGTAATATACTTGGGGTCGAAAAATGGATGGGGAGAAAGGGATGACGGTGACGATAAAGGGTGCGGAGATCGATACAAGTGCACCGTTTCATTCGGTTAGAGAAGCCGTGGTTTTGTTCGGAGAGAGAGCGGTTCATGCCGGAGACGTATATGCCAACAACAAACCTAAAGAGGTAACCACTTCGTTAATTCCTTTTAGCAAAGTGCATGGAACCTTACAAATATAGATCAAAGTACACCGTTCGATTAATTAGTTGATATTAAGAATATTGTCATATATTATTTGTCAAACCTATTAGGGTATCAGAACCAGAAATAGTCAGTATCCTTGAATGAAAATCCTTGTGATTACTTTGTTAGGGAAACTCATCAAATTGTTTCTATATAGAAAGTAGATAAGTTACTCATAATTTTAGTCAATCTTTATTTTTCTATTATTATAATTCGATTATATATTTACCGTATTAGACAGCATTAGAGTTGCCGTACATGTATATGCATGTGTATAGATCTTAAACGAGGCTAGTGAAGCATTGATGGGAACCCAATAAACGATCAAATCTTTGAAAACCCACAAACAAGTTGATTTTTCTCAGAAAAGTCAAAATCGAGCAACAAATAGCAAACCGAAAATTATGGAAAATTCGTCTCAATTCAATGACAATGCAAATAGTAAGTTTTACAACTTGGAAAACCTTTTTATATGAATTAAAGAAAATACATAATAAAACTAATCAACTGCTTAAAGAAATACATAAAAGAAAGAAATAAAGAAACAGGAATTCCCGTAGATCAACGTCCGGGGCCGGAAACGCCAACTTTCTGTAATTTAAGAATTGGTCCCTGCATTCTTTGATTTTACAATCTGGTCCTCAAATCTTCTTAATCTTTATAACCTTGGCACCACAAACATTGTTATTTCTACAGTCTTGGCCCGCGATCAACCCATGAAACTTCATCTTAGACTTCTCACTTCCAGGTTGAACTTTAATTATTATTGAATTTCTGGCGTGGGATCGATCATATATCAAGAATCAATCACTTTGCTTCTTGTGAAGAAATCTCATTAATTAATTATATAAACTCATGATGTTTCTTTAATCAGTTTAATTAGCTAATGAAAATGATTACTTTATCTTTTTGAATACTACTCATTTAATATTTATTGTGCATGAATGATAAACTCTTTAGACAACAACATTAATTGTTAATTATCACAAAAAGTTAAACAATAAACTTTGTCTTGTATCATGATGTTCCGATATCTTTATAATACTACATGCTATCTAGCCAGAATCAAAAGCATCCTTTCTGTCAAATTATAACTTTTCCCGATCAACCTACCCGCACACTGATTTGACAATATCTTTACTCGTTGGAGCGTGACAATCTTTACTTGTTAGGGTACAGTTAAAATCCTTGACGGCCGTGTCACCAAAATGCCTACATTATGTAAAATTATCTATGTCGATATATTTTATTTTATATATGTTATTTGCTATTAAGTGCAGGATAGAACTTGTGAGTATATCCCTTCTAGGGCTGGAACTGGAAGTGCATTGAAGGCTGAGTTAGAGGAGACAAAGAATAGCCTCAAAAAGGCAAATGAAGAGAGCTTGCTAATGGCAAGTTATCTCTCTTCCTTGCAACAAGAACTCGAGCTGATGAAAAGAGAGTTGGACGAGCTCAAAGAACGTGAATCTGCAAAAGAAGCAATGAACTTTGATATCGAGCACCTTAAATTTATTGAAGATGCGGCGAGATTTGAACTTAGAAACCAAACGAGTGACGAAAAGTTTGAGTTTGAAAAGAAGAAATATGTGACATTTGCAAAAGCTCCATCAGTAGCACAAGTCATGATGCCACTGTCACCTGATGGAGATGGTGTACTTGAAAGGCACCCTTCCCTCAAGAAGAAGAAAAAGAAAAAAATAATTCCACTTATCGGAGGGATATTTTCCAGGAAGAAATTTTCAGATAGCCCAAAAATTGCTTGACAATAATGCATGAAATTTTGTGTCTCTCTTTTTGTTTCTTTTAAAAAAAAATAAATAATAATAATAAATTGAAGAGATAATCTGTCATAATTCCGGATTTTTAATAAGTTTATCTTTTCTTTTCTTTTTCAATATTGCAGAACAATGGGTGTTACTCATTTCCAAACGGATTTAAAAGAAATATGATATACATCTTCTCCATTTGCAGTATGTCTGTGTATGATCTATTTTTGTGTAATGCTTTATTTTTGTGAATTCAATCACTCGAGGGTCGAGATAGGATACTCAAGTTCTTTTAATTGAATTACTTTCATTCATAGCATTAACATTATTGAGTGACGCTTCCTGTAATTAAAAAAAAAAAAAAAAGAAACATAATAGAGTGACCGATGAAACTTCAAACTAGTCTGGTTTGCAAACTCATTTTAATGAGTCTTAATGAGAAATAAGAGAGAGAATGATTAAGGCTTAATGGTAGAGATTTATACAAAATATCTACGGGTCCCATGAAATTGCGGGTCTCATAAAATATGTAGATATGATTGATATTTGACCAATTTTCATTTTAAAATAGTAGAATTAATTTGCAAACATAGGCTGAGTGTTATATATATATATATATATTGTGTTGCATTGGTATATATAAAAATTTGTTATTTATGATCAGATTCATGAGTGTTGCTTAATTTACTAGACGCTGGTCTAATTTGAGCAAAAGTTTGTAGCACTCTGAGTATAATCTATGTGACATATAAATTAAATAAATGATATACTCCCTACGTCCTATAAAAATAAGAAGATCAATTAATATTGTTAGATTTTCCTAGCTAGTATACCTTTTAATTTCCAATTATTTCACTTTATCAGTTTTGTTTTGTTGAATAGTACTACATAGGAGTATATTAGAAAAATAATATTTCAACTATGTTTTAAAAGGATAGCGTGAGCTGTTTTTTAAGGGTGGATGAAAATAGAACAAAGTCTATCTTTGTACAATAAAGGGGGCTGAGGGAGTAATTAATTGGGGGCAATGATTAGTCTGTTATAGAACCTCTAATGGTATTCCCTAGCTGCTTATGTGAATGTTTTTGTCGCTAAGAACTCTTTGAAGTACACTAAGATAAGCGTATTCAAATTAATTTTCACAAAAATTAAAGAAAATCCAACTAATAATGTTGGAAAAATAAAATTTAAAATTATTTTTGCTAAAAACTCTTTCGTTTACTAATTATTTCACTTTAATATTATATTTTGTAAATAACAATATACATTAAATAGGGAAATATAAAAAAAACTAAAATTTCAACTATATTTCTAAAAGGAAAGGGCCTATAGTCTGGCAAGTACGCGAAAGGAATACAAACATGTATATTTTAATGAGATAGAGGGTGTATAGTAGATTAATGATATATAAAGGAGTACACACAAAGTGTATAAAATTTATACACACACCTCTAAGTTTACACTATCCCATTTCTCTTACCCCAATTATTATCCCATAGAAATCATCATAACGATCACAAATAGTGAATAAAAAACTACTTGGATACATGTAAATTTTCACTTCCGTTGAGAAAATGCTAGCTGCTAAACTGAAAGTGTATACCCTCTAGACAAATAGTATTATTCTTATATGTATATAGTGTTATAATATATTGAGATTTGATGAAAATAGAAAAACAAAAAAGAGCGGGGAAAAAAGAAAAGAAAAGGATAGAAGAGAAGACCTTGTATTCCATGTATAATGTACATGCCAATATCTGTAATCTGTACATAAGAGAGAGGCAGGGGAAAAAAAAGAGCAAAAAAGAAAAACTCACACAACAGCATCAGAGTTTCTTGAGCCAAGAATCCCATCTTGTGATGACTTATTGAAGAACTCAATGCAATCAGCAATGGCTTCATTATAGTGTGAATTCGACGAGTAATATGTCGATGAGCTGCAAGAAGTCTTGGGTGGGTCTGGCCTCATCATGTGATCGCAAGTCGGTCGCCGCCTATGCGTCGTCTCAGCACCCGGCCTTGGCCGAGACCCAGTCGTCGACGAGAAGATGAACTTCATTAACATCTTCCGAAACCGATCAAAGAATTTCATGGCTGAGAAATTGAACACCCTACTTTTAGAGTTCTGTTGAATATGATGATTAATATTGCCAGATTCAGTACCACCTACTTGTGTAATGAAGCTTTCTGCTTGTGGCCTGTACATGTTCTCTCTTTGTATCAAAAACCAATATAATTCTCGAGAGATATTCTCTGAGAAATGTAATGCTATGATGTCTGTCTTATGGAGTTTATATAAAAAGTGTGGGGATTTATCTATCTAGCTAGGTTAATTAATTAATTAATTTAATACAAACTGGGGATAGGGGAGGGGCATGTCACTTGAATCCGGGTTATACTAGTAAAAGGGTGCTTTTAATATTAAGACAAACCCTCTTAGTTTAACTGGGGTTTATTTATATTGAGGAGCGGGGTGTGGCTGGCTAATTCTTTGAAAATTGAAATGGATTATAAAATACGAAATGAAAATATAGTCCCCCAAAAATAACCAATTCTCATGCGTATTTGATTGGTATGGAAATTGGAAAACAAAAAATTCAAGGAAAATTTTCTGTGTTTTTCATTGAGAAATGGAAATGGACATGGAATTTAAATTTTATGCTACCTCCGTGAAAATGATTCCAATTTCTTTTTTTGTTTGTTCTAAATTATAGTCTACTTTTATTAGTTAGTCTTTAAATTTTCTTATATACTCAAATTTAATGTGCATTGATATCAACAAATAAGAACTAATAAAGTTAAATAATAATTAAATAATGTGCATTGATATCAACAAATAAGAACTAATAAAAAAGTTGAATAACAAATAAATGAAATAACATATTATGAAAATTTTTCATAAATTCTACTTTTTCAAGAATATTAATTAGACATTCTTAATATATGTGAAAATTGATATAGGAACATTTTGACGAGACGGAGGGAGTAATAGATTCCTGTTGAGCAATGTTTTACCCGTTTTCCATGAAAAGCTATTGTCACCTCCAAGTAAGACGTTTTTAGTTGAAAGTGGAAAATATTATGTTTTTGTATTTTCGAGTCAAACACACTCAATGTTGATGGAAATGTAGAATTTAAAATTATCCTCCAAATATGACCTTTATAATTTACTACTTATTTCACATTGAAAATTTTATTATTAGAGTTAAATATTATTTTAATCACTCAACTTATTTTTTTATTTCTAAATTATCACTGAACTTCAATTTGTTATCTATTACTCACTGAACTAATTATAAATGTGATATTTATTCATCACTGAACTTATAAAAGTATTTCTCATCCATCACTAAGACAGAATCTATTAGTTAAATTTAACGGAGAAGATGTCGTGGCTTAACGGTGAAGTGACGTGACATAATAGCTCCGTCACATGACAAGTGAAATATTTATATGGCCATTGAATTATTTAAGTTGTTACTGTCTGGCCATTAAACTTACTTTTAAATTATTAATTTATTATTAAACTTTAATGTGTTAACAATTGATCATTAAACTCACCATTTAGATTACTAAACCATCATTGAACTTTAACGTGTTACCCATTAATACCTAAGTTTGCAAAAATCAATTTATAACTTGTTTGTTTCCCAAACTAATATTAATTTTTTTTCTTTTTTACAATATTACTTTTTTTGGCATATTAGCCACATGTCACAAAATATGGGTACTTTTTGTTTCAACTGTACTTTTTTCTTTGGTCGAAAATTAATTATAGTTCACAAAATTAATATTAATTTTTTCTGAAACTAATATTAATTTTGGTCACTCAAAATTTTGGTCACAAAATGTTATAGGAAACGAACTAGAATCAATTTTCGATTTAAGAATCAAAATTTTGTGAGCTAAATCAATTTTCAACATAAGGAAAAAGTATAATTGAGCAAACAATACTGGCATTTTGTGAGATGTTTTTAATATGCAAAAAAAAAAAGTAATAATGTAAAATTAATTTGTGAAACGAACGACAAGTTATAAATTGATTTTTACAAATCTAGATATTAAACGATAACACATAAAAGTTCATTGATGGTTTAATAACTTAGTGACTAATTAGTAACACATTAAAATTTAATGATCAATTAATAAACTTAAAGGTAAGTTTAGTGATCAATCAGTAACAACTTAAATAGTTCAATGACTATATAAGTATTTGACTTGCCACGTAACGGAGCTGTTAAGTCACATAATCTCCTTTATTAAATTTAACTAACAGATTCCGTCTTAGTGATGGATGAGAAACGCTTTTATAAGTTTAGTTATGAATGGGTAATACTTTTATAAGTTCAGTGAGTAATGATTAATAAGCTAAAGTTCACTGATGGTTTTGGAAACAAAAGGGTGAGTTGACTCTTTATTATTATCTATCTATATATATCTAAAGTAAGAGTAGTCTAAAAAAGTTTTCCCGCCCAAATCACTGACGTCATTGCTAATGTCCTATTTTATTTTTTTATTATTTTGTTCTTTTGTATTTTGAAATGGCCAATTTGCGCAATTTAACCTTGACATTTCACCCTATTGTGCAATTTAACCCTAGCTATTCAAACTTGACAATTTTAACCTCAAATCTTTCATTAACTTAAAATCTATATTATATTATATTATATTAATCTAAATTAAGTGTTGTTTATATTTTATTTCCCGCATTTGACTAGTGTTGTAAGCTAACTGATGACGTTATATTTTGCCTATTTTCCAATATTTTCCTTCCCATTTCTCGAAGAAATTCATAAAAATTAAATTTTTTCTATGAGTTTTATGTGTTTCATAAAAAACAAATGTAATTAAATAAGCTGTAAGTTTGTGGAAAATGCATATAATGAGAAATGTTAGGGGACTTATATTTCTTTGCAGGGAGACAGGATTGTCGAAATGAGTCAAAAATGGTTGGTAGCGTTAAATACTTGACAAATTTGTACTTGCACTGTAACTTTAGAAGACTATTGTGAACTTGGTTTGCCTCAATGATTTTGACTTGAAAGTCAATAATTTTTTTAAAAAGATTTTGTCATCATTCTCGTCTGAAATATGCAAAGCTTATAAGGTTAATATTTTTATTTTTAATATTTTAGCATAATAAGTTGGAAATTGGAAATTTAAGAAGTTTTCTGCATTTAGATTTGTTTGTAAAAAAATTGATCTATAATAAATTTCTTACAAGTATTTATTCTTCTTTCATACCAAATTCTTTTTTTCATAAGTTTAAATTTCAAAATTATGTAATATGTAAATTTTTGAAATTTCAAAAATATTTAAGTATGGGGTTTGACTAATACAACATTAAAGATGGGGAACTATGTTTAATAAATATAGATTTATACACCTACTGTGACATTCCAAAATTTTTTTATGTCACAATATTTTCTTTACCTTTTTATTTCATTTGGTTACGTAAGTTTAAGGGTTAATTTATATACAGACTCAAAAGTTAAAGGTGAAATAGTTAAGTCATGGTCAAAATTTAATAAGTTTGGGATTTATGTGGAGTTATATTACAAGTTGGTAGCTAAATGTAATCATGGCAAAGTTAGGGACCTAAATGAAGCAAAGCGAGAAGTTGAGGGACTTAAGGTACAATTTTCCTAACCCTCTAGATAATTCTCTTACATTTTGGTATAAATTACATACATAACTCACAAACACACACTACATACATGGCTTTCGGCAGAAAGGAAGAAAAAAAAAAAAAAAAAAAACCATTGCTAATTAATGAAAGTCGACGAGAAAAACACACAGATAAATTATTAAGGAT
>CAVNYN010287597.1:0-27545 GCA_963692815.1 Nyctanthes arbor-tristis | reverse complement strand
TCTAGAATCCAAACCACTCCAAAAGAAAGGCTGGTGTCTATCAAGCAAGGAAAATTGGAGTCCCTGAAAAGTTACCTAGATCAGTTCAACAAGCAAACAATGGATACAGACTGGGTCTTAGATGATGCTCTCTTATTGGTAGCAATTTCGGGGCTGTACCTGGAGACTCGATTCTGGTGGTTAGTCCAAGAAAATGGACCTAGCACTTTCCATGAATTCTTAACAAGGGCTCAGAAGTACATGGGGGCTGAAGAAGCAAGATCCTCTAAGCTTAAAGAAAAAATTAGTAAAGAGCCTGAAAAGAGGGATAAGGACCGAAAACACATCAAGGGCCACCGTGACAAAAGGCAAGATTCAAGAACCTATGAGCATTCTAGACCTTACCAACCCTCTCAAGAGTATCAAATGGCTAGTCAACTATCGAGACTAACCCTGAAATGATACTTCTCATCTCAAAGGATAAGGGTTTATTCTCGAAACCAAAGCCTCTGAGGAAGGACTCATCGTAGCTTGACCAATCTAAGTACTGCAAGTACCACTGTTCAGCCAGTCATGAAACAAACAACTGTTGGGCTGTAAAAAGGGAAATTCAGAAGTTAATTGAACAAGGACACCTACAGGAGTATGTCACAAACCCCATGACTGAAAAGGTTCAACAGCCTCCACAAGTCAGCCAAGCCCAAGGACTAGTAGTGCTGAATCCACTGGCTGAAACACATGTCCTAGTTGGAGGTAATCAAAAGTATAAGGGATCTAAGAGGCAAGGGCGCTGAGAGACTAGAGAGGCCGACAATAACTATGAGGTGTTCACCGCCAATGATCCATTACTGGAAATTATTGATTGCTTTAGCTTCAGTTCTCCAGCCTCATAACGATGCCTTGGTAATCACAATGCCTGTATCTGGAGTCAGAATTCGTAAGACTCTTGTTAATAGTGGGAGTGCTTTTAATGTGCTATTTTGGGACACTTACTTGAAGATGGAATTGGAAGAGCGGCACTTGAGACTTCACCCTTGGAAAATCTATGGTTTTATTGGTGAGTACGTCTACCCTAAGGGTGTAATCTTTTTGATGGTGGAGCTGGGAGAGCCACCATGTATGAGGAGGACCATAGCTAATTTTATGGTAATCTATGTTAAGTCCAATTACAACGGCATATTGGGAAGATCAATTTCGCATGAGCTCAAGGCCGCAACCTCCATATATCACGATGTACTCAAGTTTCCGATAGACCATGGCACCGCCGTTATCTGAAGGGATCAGGGGCAGGCCCAAGTGTGTAGTATCATGAACATGCCTAGTCGAGTGAATGTTATTCAGAAGGTGATCGAGAAATTTAATGAGAAAGCTGAAGAGCTTCAAACTTTAGATCCCAGAATGGATCAAAATGAACCAAGAACAGAGCCCATAAAGGAGCTAGTGACTATCCAAATGGATGAGGACCGACTACAAGTTCAGCCCCAAATTGGGAAGGATAGTATCAAGTAGCTAAGGCTTTATCCAATGGAGCCTAAGTTGAAGACAGTCGATGGAAAACCACTACTTTACCCATGGAATCCAGAGCATTTAAAAAAAATAGTAGCTTGGAAGGCAGCCACAGACTAAGCAACTTGATGAGAGTTTTACTCTAATACGTACTCAATTTAATGATTAAGTCCTGAAGAATTTCTACTCTGCTTTGATGGTAAACACTTTGTCAAATGATTGTAAATACGACTTTCTGCCTCACCTGGAGATCTACTTAGCTTGGAAATTAGGATATGAATGAAAGTCCCTAATTTATTTTGGAATCATTTCTGATGTTCTACTCAAATGAAATGAAGTTATTTTTTAGAATTGGTGACCCAGTTATTCAATAAAGTGAAAATTGAAGAGTTTAAGCTACGACAAGACTCTAATTGAGGAGAATACAACAGAACCAAGTCTCTCGACTCCAAGTAGAGCACTAGTCCATGTTAAGGGACCTAAGAGATGCCCAAGGACTTAAATGAGCTGGAGAAAAACTAGTCTTGGGGATACTTATGTCCTCAGAATTTTCAGAGCCTTTGGTCCTAAGATCCAGTTCGGCCATAAGCCAACTCGGTGATGACCAAGGCCAAGGAAGATATAAAAAGAGCTGAAGAAAACTAGTCTTGGGGATGCTCATGTCCTTAGAATATCTAGAGCCTTTGGTCCCAAGATCCAGTTCGGACATGAGCCAACTCGGTGAGCGACCAAGGCCAAGGAAGATATAAAAAGAGCTGAAGAAAAACCAGTCCTGGGGATACTGATCTCCTCAGAATTTCCAGAGCCTTTGGTCTCAAGATCCAGTTTGGCCATGAGCCAACTTGGCGAATGACTAAGGCCAAGGAAGATATAAAAAGAGCTGGAGAAAAACCAATCCTAGAGATACTTATGTCCTCAAGATTTCCAGAGCCTTTGGTCCTAAGATCTAGTTCGGCCATGAGCCAACTAGGCGAGCGACCAAGTCCAAGGAAGATACAAAAAGAGGGGGATACGATCTGGTACCAAAAGGACCTAAGCCTTCTCATATCGTTTGAGTGGGGGAGAGCACTCAGAGTTGAAAACATAGCGTTATACTAGTACATAGAATAAAAATCTATCTCAAGAAAAATGAGTTATTCCATTAATTAAAGAAAAACTGACAACCCAGAACCCACTTCAAGGCCCCGCCACGGTAAAAGGGCAGCTCAAACCCGGCATATGAAATCAGCTGATGAAAAAGTATTTAACTCGGATGCTCACTTCAAGCCTTTGTTTGTTCAATGACAAAAAAAAAAGTGTTAAGAACCCGTTCAGCACTTCTAAAGGCTGTGAAGAGAAGTTTATGACTCGAACTAAGTCTTCTTGGGCCGACAATTATCAACTAAAACGAAAGATGAGTAATTTTTAGCCATTGAGGAGCTGGTTTTCGAAATCACAAAAGGTTAAGGAATGACTTCAAGTGCAAGGGACGGCGTGGAATGAAATGGGTTTGATGAATGACAGTGTTATGACTAAGCATATTTGAGAATTCACAATTTTAAGCTTTGAAAATGGATAGAAGGGCCTGGTACCTCTGGTGATTTAAATTTCTATCTCTAGTTATTCAAATTTTAGAAAAAGTTGGTGGAAAGCTAGAACCCATCTAACCACAATTCCTAAAGTTTGAATAAATTTGGGGAAACTAATGACCCAGAACCTGATTTAGCCCTCGCCTCAGGTGTCCTAAAAATGGTGCTCGAGGTACATAAAGTTTGAATACAATACATAAACAACGAGAAGTGAAACCATAATTAGTAAAAATAGTGAGGATTTTTAGTACAAATATTTAGTTCAAATTCAATACTGTAAGAAGAGATGTGAAATGAACTGAAGGTCGAAATGTGCCAAATTTAAGAAACCATGCATCAAGGGTACCTGAATTATGAGGCTCAAGTGAAGTTCAAATATGCAGCCAATGGGCAAGAGACGTCAAGCGAGAAGGAACTTTAGCCATTTTTTAATTCAGTATCGCTAGAAAAGAAGCCTTAGATGTTTTTCTTTCAGCACCACTGGGAGAGAAGTCTTAGACGTTCTTTTTTTTCAGAAAAGCAAAAGAAGTTTTAGCACTACTGGGAAGATATCATAGTGGCGGCCAAAGGAAATGAAAATGAATTTGGTGGTGGTGGGTCAAATGTGTTTGAAGAGATATTAGTTTAGGTGGGCTAATTGTAAATTTCCAAGTGATTTTAGTTCAAGCGGGCCAACAGTTTGAAGTCAAAATTTCAAATTCAAATGGTTTAGTTCCTTGCGGGTCAGTGTGTGAATTCAACATTGGAAAAGGACATAGGAATTCAGCACTGCTGGGGAAGAAAAGAAGACTTGCATGTTTTTACCAAAAATCTCAGCACCACTGGTCAGGCACCACAGTGGCCAAAATGGAAATTGCTTGAATGAAAATTGAATTTCAAAATCAGCACCGCTCAAAGCCACAGCTGAAAATGACATTACATAGCGTTGATTAAAAAATATGAATAAGTTGAAGGCCAATTTCAACACTTCTAAAAAGTCTTGAAATTTGGAGTATCACTTAACCAGCACTTCTGAAAAGTCTTGTGAAATTTGGAGAAGTGAAATATCAAGCTCATTCAGTTAAACTAGGTGAAATGCTTTGAAGCTAAAGTCGACCCATCTAAGAAGTGAAGTCAAGTCCAGACTCGGCCATGGCATGAGAAGAAGGCGGACTACGAGACTTAATTTATAAAATTTTGTACTGAAGAATCAAATGACAAGTGACATGTGGCATATGACGTCAGCACCAATGCGTTTTTAATAGAGAAAAATACCTGACTTTGTTATATACAAACTCAAGTACTTGGGGGGCAATTATTGTAGGCTCGTTCAGAACCAGTGCCACGTCTTCTGCCAGCACAACTAATGGCTAAAATTAGATTCCAAATCTTAAGGGATCAGCTCCTCTCACATAGTGGCTGAGAAGATAACTAGTGGAAGTCAATTATTCAGACAAGTCAGTCAAAGTCATTGTACTTATATTGTACTAGAATAGTTGTACTTTCACTTTCTGACTTAGAAAGTTCCACTTGTGCTTGGTATGTACTTGGTGGCAGGAGCCCTGAAAGTTTGTATAGTGCTAGCTCACCCCCTCTCATCAAAGACTATAAATATAGAGGGGGATGATCATTGAAGGGATCCCGTGCCTTTTTGAAACAATTTCTCTCTCTAAAAATCCAAAATATATCCAACTTGGGTTCGGGTCTCAAACGAGACATGAAGTTCATAACTTAATTTTATATTTATCCCAGTAGGCTTGACATGCGGGTCTACATTTTGTTGACTATGACTCAAACATATCTGATGTCAACACAATTCATCTTCAATTAGAATAATTATTTTTCTCTATCTCTTTCCTCCACACCATCAAGTCGCCATAGGAGATGCTTTGACGTCCTTAACTCTGCTTGCTTCATGTCAAAATAGGGGGAATGACAATTTTGAGAGTTGACCCCTATCAGTTGCGCTTTGCTAATTTGTGTTAGTAAAATTGTGTGATTTGTGTGATACTCGTGTAACATAAAATTAATTAAATCAAACACATTATCTCAATTAAATAAAATAATAAAAAGGTAGAAGGAAAAGTTAGAATGGCTGGCTCAAGAGAGTCGTGTCAAAAACACTGTCCTAAAGTCGTGTTGGCCTCCCTTCGTACGGGTATTATCGGCGTGACACAGCTCCAAGATAAAACCCATAGCTCTCAGCCAATACTCCGTTCATGAGCACGATCACAGGGAGTGAGGAACGAGCCTCTATCGTATTGCCAAATGGTATAAACTATGTTATATGTATGGAGAATTTGTTAGGTTGTATGTCTTAGTTCTTGTTTTTTCTAAAACAATGAAACTAGCACCTATTTATAGTGCTAGAATCAAACCCCCACATGAATGACAATGACAATGTATTAAGATTCTTGAAATAGAGGTTACAAGAGAAATTAAACTCAAAATTAAAATGAAATAAAAGTGAAACCGAAAAACAAAACAATTAAATCATGAATTTAAAACAAAAGAATGTTTTAAAGTTTTAAATAAAAAATAAGTTACAACAATTCCCCACAAACTTTAAAACATTCAAAAATAAAATAATATATATAGTGGCAATACTATCAGTGCAATAGGCGTAGGTGCCTTGTGACTTGAACCTCGCTTAGTGATGACAACTTCCATTTGAGAAAACCATAATGGACTAAAGCCTTGAATTAGGTCTCTTTGCCAAATTTCAATTATCCCACACACAATATTGATTTAAGCTCAAGTTCTTAACAGGTAGCGCTATTAATAGCCATGCGCTTTTATCTTGATTCTAGTAAGAGTCTCTAGGGAATAGTCCAATCCCATAGCCACGGCCTCATGGCAATTCTTACTTAGGTGATTCCTCCAAGGGCACGTGTGACCAGCACCCCGTGAGATTTCTCGCCTCGTAACTCAATCAAGATTAAACCCTTCCTAACGTCACAGTTTTAGCACTATCACCGTAGGGATGAGCACAAAAATATAGTGCTACGAGTCATGCATTGCAGGTTGTTCCAACCACATTGAATCTTCTTCATGGGATCTCCAATCACAAAGGCTGGGTTACTCCTGGAGGTGACTCCCCTGTGGGCTCACTCATCCCGCTCGATGATTAATTGTGTCTTATTTTAGACATGTTTTCTGGTGCCGACATTTTATGATTTTATGATTTTTCACATTTCTCAAGATATAATAAATTCTTGTGCTTTATGTTACTAGGATAACGATAATATGTCACACACAAAGTGCAACTTCTCATGCCAAAAATTAATACCCCCACACTTTTAAGAATTTCTAGATGAATAGAATTTCTCAATAACAAGACTGCCTTTGATAATATTATGAAAATTTTGATAATATCATGAACAGTTAGCACTCTTATATAGTTTCATTACCTGGTTGAAACTGTTCCTCCAAACCTTATTCAATTCTTAAAGAATTATGCACTTGATTTAAAATTCTTTGTGTGACTTAAGCGAAGTTCAAACAAGAAGGTCAGCGAGGTCGAAGTTTATTCATCATGCATCTTAAAATATTCACTAAATTAGGACCCTTTCTCTTTTACATAGTAAACGTTGAAATTCATGTATTTATTTATTATAGGCATCCACCTATCAATAGAGCATCATTTATCCCGTACTTGGCCTCACCAAAGTCCTTTAGCACTAGTGATATTTTGTTAAATATAATCTAGCTTATGGGAAAGAGCTCTTAGGATTCACTTATAAAAATGGAATTCAAATTGTTCTAATTTATTCTAAAGTTAACCAGTACCTCTTTCGTTTTTGTCATTGTTAAACTTTTTCGCATTAAATTTTAAGGTCTAACACTATTAATATCATCATGAGAAACCATTCTTCACTAAGAATTATGAAGGCAAAGAAATAACTGAAAATAAATAAATTATCAATATCACATATACACCTAGGAAAATAATTTTGCGAGCATACTCATCTTCAAACAAATATAAGGCAGTTACAAAGAATTTAAGATGAAATTTAAACTTCAAAGAAGCATAAGTAGAATAGGTATATTAAAATGATTGGAAGTACTAACAGAATTTCCTAATGATTGTAAGCCAATCAAATTCCATCCTCTTGGTTTTTGACAGAAACTTTCTAAGCAATATTCAAACATATATATCACATGAACCATATAGGCTTCGATGCAATTTTCCTCTTAAGATAAATGTTATATATAATTGCATTTCATCAATTGCAATTTATCCACAACATTTCACTTTAAGTAGAATGCATGGGATCCCAGATTCACCACCCAATATAATGTTTCAGACTTCTTAGTACACATTAAGACAAATGTCAAATAAAGACAAATGGTTGTTTTGCCCAGTTATTGGATAAAGGAGGCTCTAAAATACCTTAAGTGAAACATCAAGAATTTGGTCATAATATATATGTATGGACCAGGATAACCATAAAAATTCAAATATCAAATACTTATTGAAATTTCTGGTTACTCTAGCTAATTAGTGTGTATTCTACCACAACTCTTTCTAGTACCCTACAGTTCACTTTAGAATTTCTCACATGATTAGCACCAGAATTAATATACATCAGCAAAATGTTCTATATTCACGATAAAACATCAGAAATAGTTTTTTTTTAGAACTATATGTAAGGCAATATTAATTACCATGCAAAACCCAATGGAAATCCAATTCAACAAGATGATGCAAATCCAATTTAAAATTTTCAAAAACATAGACAGTCTTTTATATTCAAAGAAATAAAGAACTTTTGTCTCAAATCAAAGCAATTCAAAAAACTTTCCGAGAGGAATTATTCAGACACTAGTGCAGCAGAATCAACTAGTTTCGAAAGACAAAATTAAGTAATAAATTAGTTCTGAATGATATTAAATTGGTTTAGAATGAAACTAAGCTCTTGTCACACAAAATTGGTTTACAACATGAAGCCAAAGATGAACCAGTAAGCTTCAGGAAACAATTAGGCAGCAAAGCAAATAATACTTTCCAATCAACATAATGCAATTTAGACAAATTGATTGCATAAATGACAAAAGCAGAATATGTCCAATTGTATATTTAAGAATATAATGTAATGTTCCAATTTCAAAACTAGAAATAAAGTTAATTGTAAACTCACTACTTTATCTAACTTAGGGAACTATGATTAGTAAAATAACAAGGAAAATGATTCTAGCGAGTAACAAATTGAAATGATATCTAACAATATAATATTGACCAACTATATGCTACTGGCATATGGAACTTTAGCGTGCATCTTTCACTAACAAATCAGTAAGCAATTAGAACAAAAAATTAGATTTATGTTAGTATGAAATCAACAAATATTTTCACACACGGAACACGACTTTAGATTGTTAGTAAAATTGTGTGATTTGTGTGATACTCGTGTAACATAAAATTAATTAAATCAAACACATTATCTCAATTAAATAAAATAATAGAAATGTAGAAGGAAAAGTTAAAATGGTTGGCCCAAGAGAGTCGTGTCAAGGACACTGTCCTAAAGTCGTGTTGGCCTCCCCTCGTGCAGGTATTATCGGTGTGACACGGCTCTAAGATAAAAACTCATAGCTCTCAGCGAATACTCCGTTCATAAGCACGATCACAGAGAGTGAGAAATGAGCCTCTATCGTATTGTCAAATAGTATAAACTATGTTATATGTACGGGGAATTTCTTAGGTTGTATGTCTTAGTTCTTGTTTTTTTTTTTTTTTTTTTTTTTAAACAATGAAACTAGCACCTATTTATAGTGCTAGAATCAAACCCTCACATGAATGACAATAACAATGTACTAACATTTTTGAATGGAGGTTACAAGAGAAATTAAACTCAAAATTAAAATGAAATAAAAGTGAAACCGAAAAACAAAACAATTAAATCATGAATTTAAAACAAAAAGAATGTTTTAAAGTTTTAAATAAAAAATAAGTTACAACAATTTGATCTTATCTAACTTCTTTGTAAATTTGATCTTATTTAACTTATGCGTAATTAAATTCGCCTGTTATCTTTTATTTCATTATTATTGTCTAAATATACAATTAGTGAGTGAACATTTGAGTACGGAAAATAAGATTTTATATATATATATAATTTGATCTTATTTAACTTATGCGTAATTAAATTCGCCTGTTATCTTTTATTTCATTATTATTGTTTAAATATACAATTAGTTAAATATACAATTAGTGAGTGAACATTTGAGTACGGAAAATAAGATTATATATATATATATATATCCCTCTGACAGATTAAGAACCATTCAACCACATGGAAAGCTTTATTTATGTGAAATTGGAGGTTGAAACCATTGGAAGACTCTTCTTAATTCCAAATTTCTTGTCTCTCTTTTTTGTTTCTGGCTCTTTTGTTTTCTTTCCGTTTCTTGTCACGTTCTATTAGTATTTCCCTATTTTGACTTCCATTATTGTCCTCGTAGCATTTTAAATATAGAGGTTATATCATATGATGCCAAGTGAAGTAACCTCTATTTTATGTTTCAAGTAACATGGCTCATGTCATGCATCATTTATAAATTCACCCACTTGATAATCCCCAATTGCACGTGAATCAATATTTAACGTTGAAGCAACAACCAGGATTCAAAGTATCGTAAAGTGAGACCATATCCATATTATTATATTAACTGAATTGATCATGTTAACATATTTGATGTCACTTAAATTACTGTTCATCTATGTTAGATCAATAGTTTTCAAGTTCTAATGTTAATTTATTGTTGGCTACGAAATATTCGGATTACAAGAGCATCAAACTTTGACATGTTGTAAATGTCTATATATGCAAGGTCAATATTCCGTCATGGCATCACTCATACTTAAAGATATTTCACTCGATACAATTTCGGGATAGTTTTAATTATAATCAAAATAGTAACGTAGATAAGTAATTGAAAATAAGTGAAATGATAAGTGAGTCAAAAAAAAAAAGAAAATGAATCTCATATTCTCATATTGTGCGTGTGTGTCTGACTAGTATAAATTCTAATAACTAATTATAATTGATTTCGATTATAATCAAATCAGGTGAGAAGTGTAGACTTCAAAGATTCACACTTCACATAATTGTGATGAGATAGTGGCTCATGGGCTATTAATATCATAGCTTGTAAGATGTGACCTCTATGGTTATGGTTGGTCTCAAAATGTAAAATAAACATTGATGTGAAACTGGATTGAGCTTTACTTTTGATTGAGCGAAGCAAACCAACCAATGCGGGCCCAAGTCTACTTTGGCGCCACACATATATATATATAAGAATTTCAAATTCACCCTAACTCATTTCTAAAAGGATTAATTTCACATATCATCTCTAACCTTTAGTGTTAGTATCAGTTGGGTTTTTAATTTTTTTTTCAATGCACTAAGTCACCAACCTTTCATTAAGTTGCATAAAAGGTTCTTTTGACACTTTCCGTCAACTTTTAAATCGTCTATCGAATTACCATTATACCTCTTATTTTTTAAATTAAAAAAGGTTTTAAAATATAAAAAGATAATATAAAATAAATTAAAATATAAAAAGATAATATAAAATAAATAAAAATTAAAAAAAAAAGAAAAGGAAAAATGGGGGGTGGCCACCCCCAACTGGCTGCCATTCCTGAAATGGCAGCCAATTGCTGCCTTTTTCGGTAGCTAAAGTGGGGGGAGACCCTCATGTGAGCTGCCATTCCTCATGTGACTGCCATACCGGCAGCTTACATGGGGTCTCCCCCTTTTTTGCTACCGTTTCCAGTAGCCATTGGCTGCCGAAAATGGAAGCGCAATTTTTGCTTCCATTTCCAACTGTTGGAAACGGCAGCAAAAAAGGGATGAGCTGTCGGAAATGGCAGCTCACATGGGAGGTCCCCCACCCGACTTTGGAAATGGTAGCCAGTTGGGAGTGCCCCCCAATTTTTCCTTTTCTTTTTTAATTTTTATTTATTTTATATTATTTTTCATATTTTAAAAGTTTTTATTTTTAATTTTAAAAAAGGGGCATAATGGTAATTCGGTAGATGATTTAACGGAAAAGTTGACTGAAAGTGTCAAAAGGACCTTTTGTGTAACTTAATGAAAGGTTGGGGACTCAAAGCGTTGAAAAAAATATTAGAGACCCATCCGATACTAACACCAGAGGTTGGGGATGATATGTGAAATTAACCCTTTCTAAAATCTCTTCAATCCTTTCGCTCCAAACATTTAACAGAAATGGGGAGGCATCAATGCTCATGCCTGCGATCCAGAGTGGTCGAGTTCCTCATACATGCATCTCAAGTGAATGCTCTAAGCCCTAGCCTGTAATTATTTATACGTAAAAGAAATCTCTCATTAATTTATTTTGATCGGCGATCTAAGCGTCGATTTTTGTTTCTTAAAAGGTGCTGGAAGTTTCTTCCATGGTGAAGTACTCCGCATTGTCACTTTTTGCTGAACGCTTTTATCCTGCTCTCTCGGAGTAAACTTCTTCCCGCTCTGTGATTTTCTGTTTTATCTTTACAGAAGCGTAGTTTCATTTTCAATTTGATTAGTGGCTGTAGCCTGTAGGTACGTTCAGAACCAGGTGTTTTTTTTTTTTTTAAATTATCATAGGTCCACGGAAATAAGAGGAAGATTGTCTGAATTTTGACTGTGGATAAATCATTCAAGAAAATCATTTTCGAATAGCAGATCTTCACATCAACTGCTATTGTTCAGATTTCAAGTTGTGTTTCTTGTCGTTATTGATGTTAATAGGGAGAAAACTATTGTGCTGGCTAGTTACTCATATTCCCTTTCCTTCATACTGCCGTTTAAACATGCGTCTCAAGCAATCAGTCGGTTTGCAATGTCCTTGAGCTCCAAATAATTTGCAGGCATTATAAAGACTACCTCTGTTAAGTTGTGATTCTTGTTTTTATTAATGTTAATAGAGAGAAAAATATTGTGATGGCTTGTTACTCATTATTCCCTTTCCTCCATACTGCCGTTTAAACAAGAGTCTCAAGCAATCAGTCTGTTTGCAATGTCTTTGAGCTCCAAATAATTTGCAGGCATTATAAAGACTACCTCTGTTAAGTTTTGATTCTTGTTTTTATTGATGTTAATAGATAGAAAAATATTGTGCTGGCTTGTTACTCATTATTCCCTTTCCTCCATACTGCCATTTAAACACGAGTCTCAAGCAATAGACTGTTTGCAATGTCCTTGAGCTCCAAATAATTCGCAGGCATTATAAAGGCTACACTTGTTTTAGTTAATCTCTCCTAGTTAGTTACATGGTGTATAAACTTTGTTAATTTTATAAATATTACAGGCTTATGATTTTCTTTTCTTCTCTTCCTTTTTGCGATAATGTCAGACATTCTGTTTAACGACTTCAGTGTCAACGTCTCTTTTACTAGCTTAAATTTTTTGCTGCAACGTTGAGTTCATCTTGAGCTTCTACGCATCAGCACTATTGGACTGTATCATAGTTTGAGCCTTGTGTATATTTGCTACATCTAATATTCTATTCAAATTTTATCTACTGGACTCTACACTAGTTTCACTGATTCTTTGTTCAATTTGTTTCCTTTGTCCACATCACTAACTGATGATCTCGTTATTATCCGCCTTCTATCATATTGTTGAAATGACAATCAAAATAACCTTGCCTCGACGTCCCGGGATGCAAATTTTCTAAATACGTGACTTTAGGAAGTGATAAATGTTGCTCAGTGTGTGATATTAACCATGACTAAGGACAATGGACATTTTCCTTGAGTCATCAAGGCCTTTGGCAGAGGATTGATGTCTTCTTTGGAGGTCTTGTCTTCCAGGAACAGTACTTTTTGTTCACTAGGGAAATCTCTCAGGCATCTAAGCTTGAGGCTAGCCTTAACCCTACTTTAATAAACAAAGCATTTTTCCGAGGAAAAATGACACTTTCTGTTATGCTCTTATCAGTCTTCATTTTTTCTTGATCCTGATTATGGACGCAGGGGACTTACTTAGTTCTCCAATTCTTATATATTTGATGAAAATTCTTCCTTTTGTCCCATGGGATATTTTTTAGAATCATATATCTTAAGTAAAATGTTACCTAGACCTTAAGTTAATGGTGCAGAACGAAGGTGATTGAAGAACACTGAATAGTTGTGAATGTTACACAGATCGGAAGAGCGTCGTAGGGTGATATTTCTACTGTTGTCCTTCTAAAGGTTACAAGAGGTTAAGGGCAGAGAAAACTGGCTTCTACGTCCACTAAGGGAAAGCAATTTGCAGCTATTTGTTCTTATTTCAATTTGGGTATCAAGCAAAGTAAGTGATGACAATTTATCAGAATAATCTATCATCACTATTTTGCCTGCTTCTAAGGATTACTATTTGTAGATGCATGACACTCTTCACCTATCTGTCAAAAACTTGAAGCCTTTGGCAGATCTGAAATTCATTAAGGAGCAGCATTTTACGCATAGAGATCTGCTGGAAGCCGTAAGCTAAATTAATTCTATTAATGGTACTAAACATTGTGTCACTTTATTTTGGTTTTATTCATGGTGACTAATGAAGGATTCTACAGGAGATCACGTTTCTGCAGGTAGATCATAAAATTTATACTTACTGCTGAGTCATAAAATTTATACTTACTGCTATTAGCTTCTAGACTCTAGGGTTCTTTTCATGCTGAATTTATTTATTTCGCTTATCTGAGTTATCAATTTCCTTAAGGTAATTGAATTTGGAATTGGTGCCACAAATATTACTTTCATCTTTGTTGAAGAGCTTCTCAGCCAACTAAAGTAAGTGTCTTTGTCTACATGAAGTACTGCATATGCATAATTGAACCAAACTGGTAGAAGCGTTCTTCATCAGCATACTTGTACCTTTAACCTTTCTCCTTCGGAAATAGAGTAGTTGCCCGAGTTGGAGAACACGTCAAGGTTGAAGCTTGTATGGATATTATGGATCTGCTTTATGAGAAGGAGGAGACATCAGCTCTTTTCAAATCTCCCCATTCTCTAGCTGCATCCTTAATTGTGCGTTTTTACCTTTAATTGGTTCTTGTACAGTGATTGACTATAGACCTTGCTTATACAGTTTCCTTTTGTCTAAAAGATTTTTCTATGCTTCACAGGTTGCTGCATATGTTATTACAGTTCCTTTGCAGAAGTGGGAATTCCCTGTTCTTCCTTGGGGTAACGTTTCATACACTTGGAATATCTAAGTCCCTTAATGGTTTCCTGTGTCCTCTGTTTGTCGTTCTTGTTTGTTTTAGATATAGGGACGCATAAGCTATCAGTTTGACAGCCCATAGTCATGATGAAAAGAAAAATTCAACAAAGATGCTAGAACTTGTATGATCTTATACAAAATCAAATCCATAATGACAAAATTACGATCGTTCTTCCTTCTATTACCTAATGGTAGTTGAGGTCGTAGCAATGAGTATTTTCTTTTTGCACTCAAATAATATTTGATTCAAAGTTCGTATTGGGCCTTGGGTGTTCAGACAACTTTTTTCTCTTGTTAAGTTACTATTGAACCTTCAAACATTAATAGATTCTTTTTAAGTTCTTTGTAATAGATTGACTGGTTTGCATGTCTTTCTGTATCATCTATTGATACTATTATTAGTTTTGTTGGCAACATGGCGTGCCTGCTTCTAAGGAGATAAATGCACAAGTTTGCAGCTTTCAATCATCAAGGTAGAAGGGAACTGATATACCTCAAATCCTTGTGAACACCCTCACCTGGGCCATGGACTTCTATCGTACCCTAAAGAAACAAATACCATCAAACCATCTAAGCTATATCCTCATGTTCCAGCCTTGTTCAAAAATTGTAGAAGTATAGCAAAAGTTTGATAAGTATCAAGCTTTGACGTCACATTAAATAAAATTCAGTAAAGAGAAAGTAGTTATCTTGAACCTTGCACTTTTCAGGTTGTACCAAATAGAATTTGCATCAGCAAACTTTAACAAGCACATATTAACAACTCACACATCATAAAATAAGAAGACTAAAGAATAAAAGACAAAAAAAATAAAAATTAGAACCATCAATGTGAAAAGAAGAAATTCAAATTGAAATAATAAATAATCATCCATGTCCAGGTTTATCATCAGGAATTAACTGCCTGTATAGAGGTTTCTTTGGTCTAGTACTCAAGTCTATTAATCTATTGGCAAACTCATTTTAACGAGTTTTAATGAGAATGAGTAGGATTGAATGGTAGAGATTTATGCAGTACATGCAGGTCCATGAATTATATGAATGTGATTGGTTTGACTAATTATTATTTAAAAATAGAATTGATTTGCAAACATGGGCTATGTTGTACATTTATATATATATATATATATAGATATATAATTATATAAGCCTCTATATCTTCAAGCTCTAAGAACTTTATACACTGAAGAGATCAAATTAATGAATATTACCTTTTATAGTTTGCTCCTTCCATTTAAGTCTCAAAACTAGAATCTTTTTCATGTATATAACATAGTATTGTATACAAACTAACAATTGTCTCATGCAATATACTATGCCAAATGTATAGAAAACTACCTTTGGAACTCATTCCTTATGTCTAGATAAAAATGCATGTTTAAAAAAAAAAAAAAAGAAAAAAAAAAGGAAAAAAAAGACCAGAATATTGCTTTTTCGCTGTGGAAAAGGACTAAAGATTTGGGGAAGAAGACAATGGCAGTTTGGGGAAGAAAATAATGACAGCGAATTTTGAAGTTGGGCCTAAAACCATATATTCCTTTTTTGAGTGTAAGGGAGAAAACCTCAAGGGAGAAAACCTCCTTGCAATTGGTAATGATGATGATAATTCAAGGCTAATACACAAGCTATACTTGTAAATATATGTTCGAGTAAACATATGTTCGAGTAAAACCTTCTATTCCACTTTGGTATTCCTAGTTGCTACTGAATGATTTTAAATATGAATGTTCCATATATTTCCAATACACAATTTTAAAGTAAATTCTCGAAGAATCCATGTTTGATCAAATTTATTACCGAAGTACTTTTTTTATGTTTCTAATTGCTTTTTGATGATCAACTGTTATACACGTTTATTATTTATTTATTTCAACCAGTCAAATATTGGAAATCTAATTTTGCCTCAGCTTAGTGATACATTATCCTGGCACAACTCTCTCACATGGCTCTGCTCTTTATTTTCTTGTGGCAAAAACATTTTTTTTTTTTTTGGGTAATTTGTTGAGAAGTTGGGATGTAATTTACTCACAAACCCATATATTCTTTTCTAGATGGCTACTTCTAGTTCTTTATTTAAAAAATATCAATTATAGCACTTAATTTTTCAGTATTATTTATTGATAATCACCATCAGTGACTGATGATGATATGAAATGATGGGTACTGGTACCAACCGGTTCCCACATTTAGTGGTGTTCTTTATTATCCACTAGTAATGACTTGAACCCTTCTATTTTCCACCACCTAAATACTCAATATTCACTTCTTATTAATATCTTTACCAAATATCTTCCTCGCAGCAGTGTGTCTGGTGGAAATATCCTTTCAAAATTGATTTGACTTTGAGAGTTCCTTTCCATGGATTTCAAAGAGATTCTAATCTCATCAACTCTGAATTAATTTGGTGCTGTACCTGACCTATATATGCATTGAAAGTAAATAAGTATTATGTTAAATAATTTTTTCTTTTATGCAGTTGAACTTGCTTAATTGCATTACTCTCCGCTGGGGTTTGAGTAGCGTGGAGCATAAATGTGACGGCTAGAATATTTGACGGGAAACGAGTTTATTTATTTGACGGGAAACGAGTTTATTGATAAAAGAAAAGGAAGGGAAGACTTTTTACAGAGAAGACTTTTACGGAAAAGAAGTTATGTAAATATATGTCTTTGGGTCTATAGCTACTCATCATCCTCTGGTCCCTAATCCATCCTTGTCTTTTTCTGGAAGATGACCGAACGCAATTTTCTTTTGTATAGAAGTTATAGAACCAACAGAGTAGGATGTTGCAATGGTAATCCCCCACTGTCAAAGTTGGTTCAACTGTTGAAATCTTATCAAGTATTATCAAATGTAAAATGAGTTTGTGAACAAGAAAGGCAACCTAATAGAAATCTAACATCGGGACTGATGATGTTGACATCTTGAGATTTTAATCAAGTATTATCAAATGTAAAATGAGGCTATCAACAAGAAAGCCAACTTATTAGCAATCAGACACCGGGACTAATGATGTTAACCTCTACGGATTCAGTACTTCCTAACATTTATGCATACTTCTACTCTATTACAGTTTCTGTACTGATTTGAGTAAAGAGTTGATTTTTTTTGCAAAATAGAGGAATAATGGAAACTAAACTTTATATTGTTAGTCATGTTATCAATTTTTTTCTATGTCATTTAGACTAGTATTTAATCAGCCTTATTAGATTAGTTATGTATGAAATTAAGCTTAGTCACTTGTCATCAACTGCTTAGATTACTTCCATGTACAAAATTTGAAGGATGCCTCAAACTATTCAGAAACATAGTTATCTATAGAGTATGGATATGATTAATGTTACACCTAACGTATAAATTTAATTAGTCACATATAACACAGTAACACTTTAGTAAATTATTTATAGTTCATATGAACTCCCTTAACAAGAATATTATATAGGATATGCTTTTAACAGTTCTATTAGATATCTGAGATAACTTTAAAACTGGTTAAATCATTTTTGGATGCAAAAAACTGGTTAAATCATTAATACTAAAATTCTTGATTAGGACAGAAATTATGTATAGCATGTCCATAAAACATTGGAGTAAAATGTTTTGATATTGTCTTGTTTTTGTTACAGTGAAGTTTGTTACATCGTGCAAGGAAGAGGAAATTGTGAGTACTGTCCGAGACATTTTAAACCATATATTTGAGTATCAACTACTTTGACCAGAGCAAATGGATAAGCTTCTCCCTTCAATTCAGTACTTCTGGTATGTAATATATCTATATGTTGTAACTCAAAGCTATGGAATGATGTCTGTTTCCGTAAAGTCATTTCTTATACTTATGTAAGGGTCCAGACAGGCTGGAACCTAGAACCAGTCATACATTGAATCTACCAAACAAGCGAAAAAAAATTTCTGCTTTCCATTGTGGGGCAGAGAATGTGTATAAAATTTCTCTAGGAACACACTATAGTGAGCTTGTTTGGGAAATAAGCTCTGAGGTTTATAAGACAGTGAGATTCACATAACTCATAAGCCACCACAAGTAGGGCTTCCCTACTTATTTCACTTATACACTGTGACATGAACAACTCTGCATTTTTATCTCCACATCTTTTTAGCCCCACATCTTATAAATGCGGTGCCTATTTGCCAACATGCTCAGCATGTCTCCTTGCCTGCTTAATTTAGTGATGCTACGTTAATCCAGTTAAACATGCATAATTAAACGCACACTGCATTGCATAAAATTGCGTGTCACACAAATAATTGAAATTTAACTTCTTCTACAATCTTGTATTCTTGTACGGGCTTTTTCATTTTACAAAATTATTATGTACTAAATTATGTCATCAAACATATTTTCTCTCAAGCTTAGCCATCATATGATATAGGAACTCTCTTTTATTTCCAGTGGTATACCTTAAAACCTGCCTCAAGTCTTGTATCTGTTCCTATTTTTTTGGCATATTCAGATTCGCTTTCTTTACTAAAGGAGATATTGGAAACAAAAGGTTGGCCTACCAAATTGAAAGTACATTTCCTATCAGTTGTACCAACACCCTAACCCGGTACTCTTATCAACGAGCTTGTAGGGTTAATCATCTCTCCTTTAGTTTTGGCTGTATAAGATTTTGTGACGGTTAATGCATTTGTTAGTTGTTAACACATGGTTATTATTTCTCATAGAAATAGCCTTGTATTCCATGAGAGTATGATTTGGAATGGGAAAAGAACTAGCAACACTGCATATTTTGGTAAGTCAAGGAGCTAGTCATCTTGAACATTAATGATGTGTTAGTTGGGACTGAACTACTCTAGACAATACTTGAGATGAAATTTTATTGCTTTATCAAAAGTGCCCACTTTAGGAGAAAATCAGCAATCTAACTTTTTGCTTAATATTATTGCTAATCATCCTTACAGATAATAATGCCCCTGTAAAATTTTACCTATGGAATATTCACCTCAACAAGGTAGGCTTTCGGGCATAACTTTTTTCACTTTTTAGAGCATCTGGAAAAAAACTCCTGTGGTACTTCCATCGGCACGATTTACTGACTCCATGATTATGAAATTATCTTTCCAATAATGCTGCTTCAGAAAATTTAGGGCTAGGATAAGATTTCAGGACAACAGATGGCGCAAAGATTATTTATTCCCTAGAGCTGGAGCAAGATACACCGCTTTTTCACAATAGAAGTAAAAAACGATTGTCAGTTTTGAGTAAGAAGTGATAATTGTTTTATTCAATTAAATTAAATTGATCGACAGCAATATGCTCCTTTTTTTGGGAGAGAGAAGCTCTTTGCAGTCAGTAATAAGCATCTAATAATTTCTTTATTAGTTATATAGAATATATTTAATGCAATTATTGGTAGCTTTAGCAACTAATTAATGATGGAAAATTATTCCCTTTTTGCTGTTCTAATTTTGCATTTTAGAGCAGTCTAAACAAGTAGAAAGAGACATAAAGAGAAACAATGGGGCTCACAAAAGAAATATTTCTGTAATTTTTGAATATAGGAATAATTTTTGCATGATTATTATGGTGCATACTTAAGATAAAAGTGGACCCATTTTTTCCTATTTTCTACACTCTTGTAGTTTCCCTGTCATTTTCTTGCCTAGTAGTCAGCCTGTCTCTTTCAACTAACACTCCCACCCCACCCAAAAAAAACCCACAAATGAATTATTGCTTAAGCTCACTATAATCTTCTCAAACAACATCAATATCTGTATTATTCTAAGTCACTATTAATATCAACAATCATAGATAAACCTAATACACCACCAAATTCATATACAAGAGATGTTTGTTTGGATAAGTGGGTGTTAGATTTCCAGATTGTACCATTCAAGCATTGAAAGATTAGGTGTAAAAGGTGTGGCCATAATGGTTTTAATTCATAAATACCTTAAATGAATATTTTGATATACTCTAAACACGTTATTTTGCACGTCTACTTCATGCAAGTAATGATTTTTCGACGAATCATGTAGATATGTTATTATTTTTTTTTATCTAAACTGTAATTCTAATTATCACAATCATCACTTGCCAATTACACATGAGTATTCATAAATAGTTTCTTAACTGCGTGAACCATTAGTGCTTTTGTATTGACTTACAATATGTTATTGTGACAATCAACTCATAGCAAATCTTTTTCATTATTGGCTATATAGCCGTGTATATAGTTTTACGAGAATAGAATAAAGTGGGGATCAATCAGAATTGGTGTATAAATCATGTTTTTGATAGAGGGAGGACTTATATATATATCCTAGAATCCATTCAGTTCATATGATTTAGAAAAAGTGCATATTTTCGAATTTGGGAATGTTTTATGAGTTGCGCCCTTTTTTTTTATATGAAAGAAACTATGCTCATTGAAAAGATGGCCGGTCGTGCAGAAATCTTAGAAATTATTTTGTTTTGGAGGCATGCGGTCACACATTGCTCTGGGTAAATTATGGTGCTCACTATGGATATAGTAGCATTTGGACACCAAACATCTGGTGTCATACTGGTGTTAAAAGGTGATATGATATAATATTAGCCGTTGATATGAGTACACATTTAATCAAAAGTTTGATTCCCCTCCATACAATCCCTTTGTAATAATATCCAAAAAAAAAAAAAAAGCTTAAGTTGCAAAGGTAAGAAAAGACATAATAATAAATTTAGGATCAAGATGTAAAAGTGATAAGTTAAGAACTAAAAGAGCGATTGTCTCAAACATTACTCTTAAAAAACGTTGCACGTGCAAGATGTTGCTTCTCATAATCATGTTTCATGGAAAGGGACAGTGACTCATGAAAGTTAAGTGGCTGAGTGGATAATTACCTTCTACCTATTTTTATACATCATACCTCTTCTTAGGAAGAGAGATAGAGTCTAGAGAGTTTATAATTTACCACTAAAAGGTCATTTCTCTTTACAAACTATTTTTTGGAGAGATTTATTCTGTTTTATTTAACACTATAGTGAGTTACATTACGTAGTATAATTAAAAATGTTGTATTCAAATTTGTGTTTCATTTTCAATTTATGAAACTTTGTATTTCTTCTTCAGTATTCAAAGTCGTGACTTGCAAGATATTCAAACGAATTCTCATCACCCCTTTTAAAAGACTCACCCTATGGGGCCGATATATAAGGTAGTCTATTGCATTGGAAGTTTTTGTACTAATCAGTTTGGATCTAGAAAATTAAAAGGGTGGATATAAAATTTACACTTATTAATAAAGATCGTTATATACCTATTATGGTAATAAACTACTAATCAAATTATTGTAGGGAAGGAAACCTAGCCTACCTAGAAGCCTAGCTATTGCCCCATGCATGATAGGTACTAGAAAGAAGAATTTTTTTTTTTTTTTTATGTGTGGAGCCATCCACACGTCAACGATGGCTATCCAAACTTAAATGTATTATCATATGTCCTCTTTTTCTTCCTACATTACTGCCTAATAATCCTTAGCCCAATGATATCAACTTCTCAGCCAATGGATGTTCTTGTGTTGCTCTCCAAGAAGCCACCTTCTTTCGCAATAATGCACCACTATCAAAGTTACACACGCACACTATTCATAAAATGTTATATCATTTGCAGGGGACATATAGTAAAATAAAAGGAAATTAATTGAAATTTTTACTACATTTCTGAAAAAGAATATGATTCGATTATTGATGATCAATATGATTTCGTATTAGTTGCAAGGAATCTTTTGCAAAAGTAGTAATAATAAGATAATTTCAACTAATTAATTACGCTAAAAAGTGGATTTTAATGGGAAAAGGCCCTCCCGTGCACTTTTTTTGCTGCTAATCAAGTTGGGTGCACCTATTTTTCTTCTTCTTCTTTTCTTTTTTTTTTTTTTGGGTGGGGTTGGGGTGGGAGGGGGTTGTATTGATTATACATCTAAACTCATTAGGATATAATGAAACTCAAATTTTCTCTAGAAAGACTGAGTGTCTATTTGAATCTATTTATTCAAATTGAATTATAATGAGAAATTATAATGATGTGAAATGAGTTGTGTAGATTTAATAAAAATTTAAAAGTTATAGTTATGAATGAGTAGTTATCAAATCAGTAGTATGTGAGATTATAGTGTGTTTTCGTAAATAGAATCAAACACTTCCTGAATGTGTGTATCTCTTTTTATAAGGTCAAAAAAAATAAAAAATAAAACATAGTAAAAAGTGAAGACACTCCCACCAATAGTGATGGCAACGGGTTGGGGTCCGTGCCTGCCCCGACCAGCTAAGGATTTTGCCCATCCCGCCCTGTGACCCGTCAAAATTCGGGGCGGATTGGGTTGGGGCGGGTTGCAAGGCCAATTGGGTCAGGATTTTTGACCCGTTTAACATTTTTTAATATATTTTTTATTTTTTTCCTTTTTTTCTTAATTTTTCTATTTATTTTTAATTGTTTTAATTTAAATGGGGCGGGGCGATTATGATCGACTGTGCCATGCCCCGCCCCGCGACCCGATTAATCCATTTCCGCCCTGCCAACCCGCAGGATGAAAAATTTTTGCCCCGTTCAGTTCGGGGCCCCATGTATTCTCAGGCGGGTCGGTTTAAATTGTCATTCCTACCTACTAAGGACCAACCTTTTACAAAGGCAAAAGGTTGAGGATCGATGCAAAGAAAAATATAAGTTGGGACCCACTGCAATTTTCTTTGTAATTAATATATGAAATTCCCCTCCAATTATTACTGTAAAGTAGCATCCATATTATATATATTGAGAAGATGTGCATTGCCTGCTGTTGAAGCGTGAAGTATAGAAAAAAGAGTGCCAATCTTGGGAACATGTACTAATGTACGCAGATCCACTTGCAGTGGCGCATTTTAGACCCACCTGCTAACCCTAAATTCCAATTCTCTTCTTTTACTTGAGTTGTTGCATAATTGGTTTGGTATTTTTTGTTTTTATGTTTCTTTTTTGGCATTTCTTGTTTTGTTACTGCACCTAATCTCTTTGTTTTCTCGCGGGGTCTGGCCCGTTTTGCGGGTGGTGGCTGCTGCGTGTGTTTTTCTTAGTAGACTCCAGCTTCGATCTGTTGCGGAAGTAGAGTAGAAAGATAGATATAAAGAGATGGGGTTCTTTTGTTCCCCCCCTTTGACTTCCTAGGTGAAGAAGCGTCGTATGATTTCTGTATTTCTAGCTGTGGAAGCTTTTCTTGGTTCTTGACAGAAGTGAAAGTCCTTGCATTTTGTCTTTTGGAAAAAGGGTTGCTTTTTCTTGGTTCTTGGAGAGTCAGAGAGTTGGAAGAAAGAAAGCAGGAAAGAGATCCGAAACGGTAGAAATATGCTGGCGTTTGGAAGTCCGTGTAGCAGTGTTCACACAAGCAGTAGTTACAATGCTCTACTCCGGGAACTTCAGGTTGCTCTCTCTCTCTCTCTCTCTCTCTCTCTCTCTCATTATTTGCTGAAGCTTTCCTGGAGGACTTGCTTTTTGATAGTTATTTTGGTCAAATCACTTTCACCGTTTTACTCAAGTTTGTATCTTTTACGGAGTCAGGGGTTACGGGTAAGCAGCCAATGTTTTCTCGCAAATCTCTCTTCTCGTCCCCCACCTCCATGTTTCTTGGGTCGGCTTTCTGGAGGTTTTTTTGGCTTTTTGGCGTTTGAATTGAATTTTTTTCTTCATTGGAAATGGGATGGATGGTGGACAGGGGCTGGTTTTTCACATGCTAGGATTCTTATTCTTCCTTTTTTCCAATTTTTTTTTCCCTGAGTTTTCTTCCAGAAAATTAACCCACTCTTGGCCAAGTGCCTTTTCTCAATAGTAATTTTTATCATTTTGTTGTTGAGGATGAGTTTTGGTACTCTTAAAGAATTGATTCCAGTCTTTGTTTTCCCCTTACAGAACTCCATTATAGATGGGTATCAGTGGAGTTTTTCATAATTGTTTGCTTTAACCAAATGATGACTCTTCTGTTTATTCAATTATAATTCTAGAGATCCTGGAGCTTTTTAAGGAAAAATAGTGCCAATGGGGTCAGGTCACATTGTTTCTTGTTATGACTTTCGTATTCTGATGAGCAGAAAATATGGACTGAAATTGGTGAGTCTGAAGCTGATAAAGACCACATGTTGTCGGAAGTTGAACGAGAGTGCTTAGAAATTTACAGAAGAAAGGTTGATGAGGCTGCTACTACCAAGGTTCAACTTCATCAGTCTATCGCTGCCAAGGAAGCTGAACTCGCAATGCTCATGGCTACTCTTGGAGAGATCAATGTTAATTCTCCGGTAAATAAAAGTGCTTAGTAATTAAAACAGCTATCACTATTGCTTCTCTCTTATTCATGGGTTCTTACCTTTATTTTTTACACATTTGGTTGTACCTTGGGCATGAACTTAATTTGTATCTTTTTTCCTCTGGTTTCCTTATCCATCTTACCTGGTAGAATTTGCGAAAGAATAAGCTAATCTGAGTTTTCTATCCTAATTCTGGATTTAACGAGATAAAAGTGTTTTTCTATAAATTGAAGAAGAGTAATCCTGAATTCCTTTTTACAATAAAAATAGTAATGTCCTCTAGAAGTGATATCAAATGAAGTGTTTGGCATGTATTATAAATGAATTGTATTATAATACATTTTGAATTTTGAATTTTTGGGACACATGGCAAATTCTACAATTGACACATCATACACCCATCACATCAAATAACAACTTTTCACTTTTCAACAAAATTTATACGCATGTGTCCATAGAAATTGTCAAATAGTACCTTTTACTGGCCATAAGATATCTTGATGCGTTCTCTCTCTCTCTGATATGTTTATGAAATATCCATGCACATATATAATGATGAGGTTGTATCTAGTTGAACTTATGCTTCTATAATTTTGGAGTCTCGTTTCTAATTTTAGAGCATTCACATTGGTGGTGTTAAAAACACCGTTTTAGTACCATGGTTAGTTAGCAATTCAAAATTGTAGCTACATTAGTTGTGTTAGTAAAGTTATTAAGAGAATCTTATTAACACCAAAGTTAACTTTAGCAACAGTTTTAACAACTCCGTTGGTATTAATGAAGTGTATTTGGTGTGGCCGGCTTGGTTTTAGTTGAGTTGTGATCTAAGCTAACACCTCCAATGTGGTAGTAATTAGTAATTAAATTTAAAATGATGACATGTCGCTTAACAATCACTTAAAATCTACTTTAATGCTTATGTGGCTAGTTAAATTTAGCATCACCATTGTGGATGCTCTTAGTTCCCCTTTTTGTATGGTAGTGTATTTGATTGCAGTCTTGCAAGTGACCTGACTGTTACTTGGTACAGGAATTCTCCAGTTAAATGTTTTCTTTTGTGATGTTTTATATTGCATCGGCAATTTGATATGGAGCGCCTGTTTCCTAACATTCTTATCTTGCATTTGGGTTTTGTCAGTAATGCTTGATTTACCAGAAAAGGCAATATATTGCAAGTTATTGATGGAAATATGCAGATTAGGTTTTGTCCTAGTTTTTTATATTACGCCAAATTTTTAGGTCCTCATTGTTTAAATGTCAAACAATATTGCTCTTTGATTGAGCTAATTAACAGATTCAGTCAGAGAGGAAAGCAAAATCTTTGAAAGAACAGTTGTCTTCTGTCACTGCACTAGTAGAGGACTTGACGTTTAAGAAACAGGAGTTGATGAAACAATTTGGAGACGAGATCGGAAGAGCACACGTCGAAAAGATAACTGGGGAGATTTCAGGGCATGTCCATTTTATTAATTCAATAAATTCCTTGAGTCTGGAAGAACAAGATTTATCACAAAGAAAGCTTGTAGAATACCAATCAACTCTTCAGGCTCTACAAAAGGAGAAGGTATGCATGAATTGCCGGCTTGCCTCTTGCTTGACAATTTATTTATTTGCTCTATTTCAGTTGAAATATATATAGTGTAACCCTAGTTAATGACTTCGCATTCATATGTGCTGTATCCATGTTACATTAAACCGTTTATCCATTTCTATGAAGGTAATAATTTGCTGAAGTCTAATTAGTATTTATTTAAATCTCAAATCTTAAACTGAAGTATATTTTCGATGTGCAGGTTTCTTCTACAGTAAAGAGGTTTACAAATGTAGTAATAGGTCTTGGGAAATCATTTAGGATACTTTATATTAGGCTTCACGTGCAGAATATCATAATGTTCAGAGTTGGGGTTTTCTATATAAGATGTCACTCACCTGGGAATTATTACTATTAACCATTTCCTTCTTAGGATGTTTTACAATGCTTTATGATATGATTGACCACATATTATAAGGAACGAAATTTTATGATATGATTGAAGCCTTTTTTGGTGTAAAGCTTTGACATATAGGCATTTAGATCATTCATGGCTTAAAAATTTAACTAATAATATTTTCTGTCATTATTTATCATCTGCAGTCTGAACGTGTCCAGAAAGTTTTGGATTATGTCAATGAAGTCCACTCCTTATGCGCTGTACTCGATTTGGATTTTGTCAAAACTGTAAATGATGTGCATCCTAGCTTGCATGTAACAAACATGGAACAATCCAGAAATATCAGTGACAGCACGTTCGAGGGTCTGAATCATGCCATCACAAGGCTAAAATCTGAAACAAAAATTCGGTTTCAGAAGGTATTGGACCTCTCTAGTCTCCCTATTTTGGCTCTTCTTTAATTTTTCCATACTAAACTATAAGCATTGCAGCTGAAAGATGTTGCTGGGGCACTCGTTGACCTCTGGAATATAATGGATGCAGCAAAAGAAGAGAGAATTAAGTTCTTGAGGATTATTTCAGTTCTTGATTTGATTGATTCAGCAAGTATGGAACCGGGTTCTCTTTCAATGGAGATCATTGAACAGGTTTGGAAGTATCATTATCACACCCGGCCTCCTTTAAACTAGCAGAACCTGGGTTGTTATATGTAATATTGTTTTTTCACAGGCTTCAGCGGAGGTTGAAAGGCTAACTAAACTTAAAGCTAGCAGGATGAAAGAACTCGTCACGAAGAAGAGGTCAGAATTAGAGTACATATGCTATAAAAACCATATTCAACCTGATCCAAGCACGACAGCTGAAAAAACTAATGCTTTAATAGATTCTGGTAGGCAATCTTGTCCTCAAGTGATGCTCCTACTTTTCCACCTCACCAACATGCACTACTTCCCTTCCTGTACAATTCTTTGCAATAAGTGACACTATTTCAACGTAATCTTTTGCAGGGCTTGTGAGTCCTAGTGAACTGTTGGCAAACATTGAAGCACAGATAGAAAAAGTAAAAGATGAAGCTTTGAGCCGA